>PVKZ01005013.1:0-63440 GCA_004027375.1 Macroglossus sobrinus | reverse complement strand
TTTTTTTTTGCAACAGTTTCCAAATTATAATAGAATTTAAAATGTGAATATCTTAATAAAACTACTTAAGGGCTTTTGATGTCATTGTAGCATCCACATGTTCAGAGATAAAATATCCAGAATTTTAACAATGTTCTCATGAATCATATTCCTAGGTCTTTGAAAGCAAATCATGATTACATTTGGTGTTCTCTATGCTGGAATAGTGTATGAAAATGACTGACTGTGATAGAAAATACCATGATGTAACCAAACTAAATATTTTATGCACCTCCAAATTTGCCACCATCTGCCATACAACTCCTAAAATTTTACGTACTATATGAAGAACAGTGGTGCCCGTAGGGGATGCGTAATACGATAAGAAAAGACATAAAACTCGAACCTGGCTCTTTGGTATCAAGGTAATAAAAGGCTCAGCTGATGTACACATTTCGAGTTGTCTTTCTGCTGTATGCTACAGAATGTTATGCTGCCCTAGGAAACGCATCACAGTCATTTTAAAGATGCCAGAACAGAGTGTGACTTGTTTGAGGGGTAAAATGGGGAAAAGAGGATTCTAAAAGGGAAGACAGACAATCAAGCCCTCTCCATCACAGCCCTCTTCAGGTAAAGCCGTTTTAGAAAAGATAACGTCCAAGAAGCTGATGTCACAAACCTATCCCCGAACTCACGCTCTGAGGACTGACTCGCTACTACTCCAGGGATGCTCTTTGAAGACCGCTGAGTTAAAGCATAGGTGACCCTAACAAAATACGTGAAAATGACTAGATAATGCACGACCATTCGCATCCAAACAAACATCACTCTAGTATCCCTCCCGCAGAGGACAGAGCTCTGAGGGGGTCCTGGTCCGATTCTGGCCACAGCGCAGGAGAGGAGGACTGAAGACGAGGAAAAGCCCCTGAAAGGAAGGGGTGTGGCTTACATGACAAATGTCATCCTTTTTCTTAGGAGACTGAAGCTAGTTGAGACTCCAATTTTTTATTTTTACTAAAAAGTTAAATCTTGGAGCTCTATCAGTGTCCAATATCACACAACATGAAAGCGCCAGTGTTGGAACTTCTGATTACCGTCTAGTGTTTAAACATTACCCAGGAGAAATGTACAAAAACTCTTTTATGCATTCTATAAACCATTTCTAGATATCATAGTATCTTTTCTTTATGATAAGACTATTTAGTAATTACTCTCAGTTATGATTTTGGGGCAGTTCCCCACTTTCCTAAAAAAGAGCTTTTATTGTTGGAAGCATAAAAATAATTTACAGACAACATTTTCAAGATCAAAATATATGTCCAGGTATCTCTAATTTGGGAAGCAATTACATATTAAATTGAGCGATCTAGATTGTTGCCCACTTTAAACAATTTAGATGTATACTGTCTGTTACAAAGAATTAATAACCAATTGTCTAAAAAAGGCAAATGCTCATTTTTTCATGTTCCCACTCGTTATTTTATTTCATATAAAATTGAAAGAAAAAATTTTGCTTTCCACAATTTCGAAGAATTCTGCTGTTTTCTCTACAAATAAAAAGGAAAGATGTTTGTGTTCAGATTCATTTCTTGAAAGGCACTGGCTTCTGTTCTCTTTGGATTAATCTTACAATAGTTATTTCCTTGAGCAGCCATCAAATACTTAATATTAGCATAAAGTCATAACTTTGCTTTTCACGTCTGTCGATATCAAGATTATGCTGACATGTGATTGATAGGCAGGTTTATCGGCCTCCATCTTCTTAAATATATTTTAGACTCTAAAAAATTACTCATCAGCTCTCTATTAACTCTTATGTCATGTATATTCAGACACACAGACATGTGGTCAAAACAGTTATTGCTCTGTCTACAGGAACATGAGAGATAGAAATAGAATTGGTGTAAGATTTACAACAGTTTAGAAATTGGCTATAGGAGCAAACGCAATCTTGGAAAGAAAAGAAAAATATGGTTGGGGATAAAATTTTAAACATCTGTGCCTTCTGGGATTAAAAGCTGATACGTGATTGAATTTGAGGGTAAACTAATTTATGATAATGAATGCATATATATATATATATATGTATATATACACACATACACACACACACACACAGATAATTATATAAAATGCACAAAAAAAAAGAGGTAGAAATTCATTTAGCAAAGATCTTCTGAAATCTGAGCATGTCTTAAACCTTTCCGAAAGCTACGGTGGTGTTGGTTTTTTTTTTCCTTTTACACTTACATTTAAATAATAATAAAAGCATAATGGTAATCTTCAATTTTGAATAACAGTGTTATTATTGTTAAATGTACTAGTTATAATGAAAATTTTTGTAAATAGGTTCTAATTTTTAAAATAGTAATATTTGAAGTAAGTTAGAAGATGTATCACATAGCCAGGAGCGTTACCTGATTTAAACTATGCCCACTTTTGTTACTCATCTGAGAAGGCAAACGATGATATCTGAAGGAATTAAGTCATTTGTTAATTTAATAAGGTGTATGTGGTGTCCCCTAAGCAGCCTTCTAGATCCTGGAGACACTCTCGAGTAGGAAACAGATCACGCCCCTTGGTACTTACATTCCATTGGACGAGAGGGAAAATAAACATGTAAGTAAATAAACAGACAATTAAAATGGAAGCAAGGGTAAGTGCTATAAAGAAAATAAAGCAAGGGAAATGAGAATAAAAGGTGCCATTTTAATTAGGGGGTCCCCGGAGGCCTCTCTGAGCGTGTGAGCAGAGATCTAGAACGTGTGCGTCAGGAAGTCATGCTACTATCTGAAAAGATTTCCAGAGAAGAAAACGGCAGATGTTTTGTCTTTTTCTTTCTTTTCCCCCGCTGTGAGGAGGAGCATGCCTGAGGAGTGGCAAGGAGGTCAGTGTACCTGAAGCACACAGGAAGAGAAGAAGGAAGGTGATGGTGATGGTGAGGTGAGCCAGAGCATCATAAGCCACGGGAAAGACCTCGAGTTTGCAGAGATCTCAGGAAGAGCTTACCATGTAAAGATCTGAGGTCATCCCCGAATTAAGAATTCACAAAAAATAAAGTACAATGTCTACTTTTAATATAATTTTTACTTAATCACCTACTCATTCACGTGATGTTGAATGAATTTTGATTTTAGGACCGGATCCATAACTATTTAATATGTGGAGATGCCAGATGAACAGACAGGATAGCCACCTGGGTCGTTAAATGACACAGGATTTAAAGAAAGGC
This sequence comes from Macroglossus sobrinus, assembly GCA_004027375.1. Lineage (NCBI taxonomy): Eukaryota > Metazoa > Chordata > Mammalia > Chiroptera > Pteropodidae > Macroglossus > Macroglossus sobrinus. Next base: position 60,229 of record PVKZ01005013.1, on the reverse strand, counting down.
CAAATCAAAAATTAACTCGTCAAAAACTGACAGGATTTTATAAAGATGAATCAGTTGTTTTAAACTGACTCAATTAAGGGGAAGGCTAAACATTGTTGAAAGACTAAGTGAGGCAGAAGATACGTTTCATGAGGAGAAGAAGCTGTTTTAAAAATCACTGAAAATTTTCGAGAAGAATCAAGTGGAATTAGGTATAGTAAATGGGACTCACCATCAGTAAAGAAAGGCATCATACTGTTCTGAATAAATCCTTGTTTTAAAAAGTGCCAAAAATTCTTAAGTAATAAATATTCAAAAATAAATGTACTTTGGAAACCATTAAAATGTAAATCTGGCGTAAAGTTTAAGGAGTTGGAAGCTGTTAAGTGTCATACCAGAATGCTAGTGACAAATAGCAAATCTACTGCCCCCCACCCCGAAGCTATCGTCTCTGAAATGACTCCACTCCATAAAATAGTGAAGGAAAAACTGACATCAATATTGTATTTTGTTTCTAGAACAGAAAACGTAATGCTATTTGTATGGCAAGTCCAACTACAGCATATATAAATTGTTTTAAAAAAAATGCTTCATTTTATACCTTGAAAAACTGGAATGAAAACACGTTGATGACCCAACTCATAGTGCAGATATGGACTCCAAAATGTCATGTTCATGACACGTGTGAAGGAGCCGTGAACTTGACTGCTTCTGTAGCATCTCTTGCTGTTATGATTACATCTCAGCAATCTTAGCCCAGATTACATGATATTACTACCTTAGTAAGATATTACAAAATACTTTGTATAGATGCTCTTCTAGACTACAATCTCTACCTACAATTTATTCCCAATTTTTTAAAAATCAGACCATTGCTTTGGTAACCAAGAAACTTAAAGTCAAATCAATTGCCTGATTATCGTCATGAGTTTTAATGAAAGTTCCTTATTTTTATTTTGACCCCAACTTGTTTTTTTGTGCATTTGGTTCAGTCTCATGAACACCCAAATCTATTAGAAGACAACTGTAAATGACAGGTAATATTCATCTGCATTTATTAAGAAGCTGGGCGTGTGCCAATGCATTTTGAATACACTGCCAGAATCCTTACGAAATCCTCACAGCTACAATGTGAGTGGGAATCCCGTCATTGTCTCAGCATAACGCAGGATAAAACTGAAACTGAAGAGGAAAAATAACTTGCTGATGGCCAGAGAAACCAGTGAGTGTATGACAGAGCCGAAGCTTCTCACTGCCACTCGAAGCTGCCTGTCCAGGAAACAGGACAGAGGGACCGCGTGGCAAGGCTGGTGGGTGTCTGAGCTGCCACAATGCCAGTGCAGAGGTCACCCTCAGTGGGGCACATACAGCTTAGCTGAGTAACGAACTAAGTGCTCTGATGATGAATTAGCTAAGTCCTAAGCTCGTCACAACATAATTATATTAAATTAATGGATTATAAAAATAAAAATGAGTGTTGTCTTAGCAAACTGCCTATATTTTATTTGGCCAAAAATTTCAGGAATCTTATTTCTATACATGAAGATTAATAAATGAACATTAAACGATTATTAGAATGACTGAGATGAATACATGAAGATTAGAGGCATTTTCCACTCTTTGGTTGGTTTGTCAACTAAGCAACAAATATTTGGACCCCAAGCTATTAGAGAAAATGGTTTCTCAGTGATGACCAGTGTTCCTTTTACTAATCCATCCATGATTAGAGGTTAAAACGTCTCGTTTTTTCGGTTTTTTAAAATCTTTCTTGAAGGTATTCTATAGAAAATATGAAATAACATCTTCAAAAAATTAATATCATTGAGAAATCCAAAAGAGGTCATTACATATTTAATGCTTAACTCACTTTCCGTTCAAGTACTTCCTACCCCATCACCAGATGCTATCAAGAAGAGCTCTTATATCTGTATAAAGTGGTAAAGAATACCAGTCGTACCATGCTTCGAAGAATGTGGAATTTTTTTAAAAAATTAAAGCATACTGTTTTTAACATTATGAAATGCAAGAATGTTTTATGTTTTATACAAAAAAAAAAACTACCCCAATGTTTAGACAACGTAACTGTGCCAATAAAACCAAATGCTGCATCAATATGCTATGAATGAAAAGTTTTATAAAACATGGCCAGATTATAAAGCATCTGAGAAAGATTCAAATATATATCAAAATTGTGTATTTGGCACATAGTAGGAACACAATAAATATATGTTAAATGAATACAGTTATAAATACGGAAGGTGAAAACATATCTAATTATTTTTCTCTGAGTCATTGGACAATATCAAGGTGTCACTCCAGGAAATGGGCATTAGGTTGACTCTTAAGAAGTGTCACAGGGGCCTCTTATTTCCTTATCAAATTTTTTGTAATAGAGGACCTAACGTCAACTGTGAAGAGTCCGTAATCAAAATATTTCAAGACACTAAGTGCACCAACCTCTCAGAGACCAATTCCTATTAACCAAGATGATGGGACGTCTTTGTAAGAAACGGAAAGCTGATTTAGTCATTTGCAACGAGATGTTTCACCACATAATCTTTGCCTTCTCTCCCTATAGGTAGATCTAAACAGAAAGCCAAGTTATAAACCGAAGGTTGATTGGTAGGTTTTGAAATATAAGAGAGTGACCTTTAAAAGCATTGGTCTGAGATAACCTAGGATGTCCTTTCACATCTTGCTGAAGGGGCTGGTGATTAAAAATTATGTCAGCTAACGCACCCTCTTGTGGGTATTACTGCCAGATTTTGCTACTATAGAGGGTTTTTTGTTTTTGTTTTTGTTTTTTTTTTGTTTTAAGATTTAAATGACCACTTCCTTTCTGATCAATGCATCTTTCAGTAAATGCCTATTGAGATTAAGCATGTTTGTCTCATCACCCAACAAGAGATTTGTTCTGATCTATTATCTCTTGCACGGACAACCTGCATTTAAAGTATTTTCACTGACTTTAAAATATAGTTATCAGTTCTTAATGCCACTGTGTTGGTGGCACTGACACAGTCCTATCAGTAATCATGGCTATTTAACAGGGAGATTCTTGAATGGGTAACGGGCAGGTAAAACTCAAACCAAGAAAAGTGAGAAATGCATTAGATTCTCAGAGCAGGAAGAGGAAGCACCTATAGTTTTGAACAATCTCTAATTAAAGAAGACCAAAATAGATTTCCTTGCAACTTTTCTCAAATGCTAGAACTCTCTTAGGTCACAGATTTCATGAGGTCTTCTATGCTGGAGAGCTAAAGAATGATTTATACAAGTGGATAATAAGAATTGGATATAACTGTGTGGTAGGCTTTAGTCTCTCCATTTTCCCCATATATTACAGTTTTGCTAAAAATTACTGAATACAATTACTGAATACAGAAATGATTGCTTGATGTGGGATTATCACTTGTTGCTTTTCTTGGATTTCAACAGCAGACATAGCTAAAAAGTTTATAGTCAAAATACTTCATTCCCAAGGATTTGAAATTATTGAGATGTTTATATTCTACCTACTTCTAAAACTGTTTGAGATGGATCACAGAAAAAGAACACATACAATATGTTTTCAAAAAATAATAAATTATGTCCTAGATGGGAAAATCTGATTAGCATCAGCAGAGTAATTACTGTACGCATCTCTTTCCTGAACTAGACCATGAGCATGAGAAGTCAAAGACTCTGTCTTGTTCATTTTTATATCTAGGAGCCCAACACATAGTAGGTGGTCCATTACTGAGTCACATACACAAGTGCATACAATAATTACAAGGCAGAAGAGTAGCACATGCGTTAGGTGTAACTACACAAGAAACAATTTTAGAATCTAACTGGCTTAAGATACAAGAAATCACTCCTTGCTCTTAGGTTCAGCTGGTCCAGTCTCAGCGGCGCATGGTATCACAGTATCTGAGCCCTTCTCCAAACCATCGTTGAAATGCCATCCATTCTATGTTTCTCCCATCCTCCTTTTCCTAGTGGCTACCTGGGGCATACCTTGGGCATATTCTTTTCATGAAGAATAATTGTAGTGCAACAGAGTAAGCCAAATTATGCACGCGCAATTAAAACCTTCCTTTGCTTCAAATCTGCTCATATCCCATTGGCCAGAGCAAGTCACATGGCCAAGCTCATGCAGTGCTGGGCTGCATACAAACCTCAAGAATGAGAGAGATGAGTAAATCCCTGCCAAACAATAACCCAATTTATCACATTACTATAGAGAAATGAAACTCCTGCCAGTCTAAGGTTGGCCTTTATTGTATAGTCAGATGGGAAACTCTTAACGGTACCTGCCTTTCTTTCTCCCAAACCACCTCTCCTCCCTTGGTTTCTACTTTAAATGACAAGAAGTCACAACAATCAGAGTGGGTCCATTCTGGAGCACTGATCAAGCTCCATTTATCGGCGTGTGTTTGGGTAGGTGTTCGATGTGGGTCTCTGACTCACTCGCACCTTGCCGGGCCCAGCCTGCCATCAGGTTGCCTCTGATGCTCATCTACTACTTCCTGTTCCCGTGGTAAACTGACCCAGGAGAGCTGGCTAACAGCACAATACGTCACCTTATTCATCCCCTACCTTTTCGTTCACTGGCATGCCCATGGCTGGTTCTCGACAAATGGCTGATGTCAAGATTTTAATCTTAGAAGAGCGTTCTTTCCTCCGTAGGCATAAGCCTATAAAAGTGTAAAACTGTAGCAAAGGTAAAGAGGACGGGGAGATTTTATTGAAGATTATTGCAATGGGGGAGAGAGAATGACCTCAACTCCACTTTAAAAAAGGGGGTTCTGGGATTTTTAAGACTCAGGGTCTTAGGCAATCTGTGTTTGCTAATCGGGTTTGTACAAAGGAAAAGTAAAATTGATCTTTCACGACTGGAGGCAATTTTACAACTTGGAGGGAGGGCGCACTAAAGGTTTAAGCGCCTGCCCTCCCAAGGGGACTGTGAGAGGGGCTCTCTCCACTTTGATGATTACATTTCAATGGGATGGTTCCCAGGTCCTCGAAAAAGTCATTCACTGGAATTCCCCGTTTTAAAACTGGACAGAGGCTTTTAAAGAGATTATATACATTTCAAAGGAGCGGAGAAAGGATTTGCAATGACAACTTTTCTAAAGTAAATGCTCTAAGAAAAGGGAGATTGGGGGCCTCTAGTTCTAAAGGAAGAAACACATTTAAAGGTTAGTCCCACTGAGGGGAACAAAGACATCTTGGTCAAGCCACAAGTTCAAATCTAGAGTCTCAGGAAGATGCTATTTAGAAAAAAGCTAGATTAACACATTATGAAGGTTTTAACGTAGGTAGCTAGGTAAACGGCTGTGAACTCCTTTATATTTTGCAGCAATAAAATATTTTGCAAAGATTCATTAATATTTGCTACCCAAAAGGATAACATCTTAAGGATGAGAGAGGCCGTAGAAATCACCAACTGAGTATGTCACCGAAGCAGAAATGCCTCCTGTGGCATCACAAGATGGTCGCCCTTTCTCTGAGAACTATTTTTTCCCAGTGATGAAAAGATTACTTCCTCTTATACTATCGCTTTCTATTAAGAGGTGGTTGTGATTATTAGAAAGTTAAATGTGATATTATAACATTTTCTGCTCTTCCTATGATAGAATTTCTAAATCCTTACCGCCAGCCTACCCGTTCTCATGTATATATTACAGTTGTTTTGTTTTTAAAGGGGTTCTGAAACCAAATTGCTGAAACCTAATATATTACTTTACAACCAGCTGAGGGGACCCCCCCGCGGGCCCAAATTAAACTGCTGATCTTTGCTTTAACTATAAATTTTATGCAAAACTTCACATAAAATAGTTGTCTCTTCTCTAAAAACCTATAACAGAATTCATTTGATTAGAGTCACTGAACAATTCTTCTTCTCTGGGTTTGAAATGATATAGCTGTTGCTTCAGAAGGTCCAGTTTTATGTTCTAGATACAGCAGCTCAGATTTGTTTTAAGCGTTTGGTTTGTCTGCTCATCTCCCTTTGGGGTATCTTGTTAATCTAACTGGTGTCTTTGATTGCCTAAAGTCTGCTCAAAATATCTTTATTCCAGATTCTGTTGTTTTGTCCATCTTATTTACTATATTTTCATCCTCTCTAGTAAGCCAAATGTAAAATGCCATCTCTCCAATCCTTACACTTTTTTCTTAAGATAATTGATGGCTGTATCATGACACTTGTGCTTATTTACTACACACCGCAGATGCCACAGGCTATTCACAGAGTAGATCTTCCCTGAGATTATAGATGCACTTATTTTTACCTCTTCCCTCTCAAAATAACTACAGAATTTTTAATTCTTTGGAAGTTTCTCAGACAGCTGACTTGCATTAATTTACTCATCTTTTCATTCGTATACTGCATATTTTGTCCTAACTGCAAAATCCTAGACATTGGCACAAAAAGAGTGAGGAAGAGATTTTGCACATGGGGGTGCCTGACTCAGCAGGACACAGGGACCTAAACTCAGGACAGTAAGGCAGGGTGGTCAGTGTCACGACAGAGATACACATGGGAGTAAAACGAAGGTGTCGACAAAGCTTGTGCCTGCGAAGAGCAGGGCGTGTGTCACGCAGAGGAAGAAGGACCCCTCAGGTGAGCTGACCTGCACTTGCTACGCGTCAGCCTTTCTCGTGCCGCACACAGCAAACGTTTAACGTCATGCTCTCCACGTCTCGCTTTCCCGCTTCGTGTGTTCCCATGATGGCTCCGGCCCATGTCCCCGGCTGCCTCTCTCCTTCTGTGGTTAAGCTGACGGTAGGGAGTTTTATATGTTTTGTTGAATTCGTTGTTCACTTTGTTTCATATCACTTATCTCAGAATAAATATACACGCCTGTGGTACCAAAGATACTCAGTGAAGATGTTCAATTTGTTTTTTTTAAAAAAAGGAATCAACTTTAGTTTGGCCATATTTGGGGACAGTGAAATGGAGAGAAGGGAAACAGTGAGTGGCATCGGGCAGCTCGTGGCACAGGGGTTCTCAGTGCCCATCTCCCGCCCCCAGAAATCTAGACTCTGACCCCAGCCCGCGGACAGAGCACCATGTCAGGAGCTGGGGAGTTGGCAGAGGCCACAGCACGTTGCTGGAGCAAAAATCTGAGACTAGCTATGCACGAAAGAGAGTAGGAACAATGTCCCTTTCCCATCCTCACCCTGCCTCCTGGGTGGCTCAGTTCAGTGTGAAGGGAGACGCCCTGAACCCCAAATTTCTCCCCGGGAGCTGGCTGGGGCCTGGTGAGCGAACAGCTGCCCCGCCATGTGGGATGCTGCCCAAGAGGCGACTCCTTTCTTCCTGACCCCAACACTGAGGGGTCAGCCTGGCTGGGGAGTGGGGGATAAGCCAGGGGCAGGGGGCAGGGTGGGGGCTCACGGCACATGGCTTCCCAACCCCACAAAGGGCTTTGTCTCCTACTACGAGCCTGGCGGACTCCCCCAAGAGGCCTTCCCATGAGCCCAGGATGACACATGACTGGCAGACCCCCCACCCCGAGCCCCCAGCAGATGGCACATGCAAAGCTCACACGCAGACGGCTGCTCAGCAATGCTGGATTTGGGGTAGGAGCAAAACCTCGAACGCATCACGGGGGTGGCCGAGGACAAGTCCACGGGGACGCTCAGCGCCCAGACTGACTCTGAGGGGCGGAGAGAAGGCTTGTGATCCTACAGCTCCCACGTCTGGGTGTCCGTCTGAAGGGAATGAAACCAGCACCTCAAAACCTATGTGCCCCCCCAAGTTCACTGAAGCCTTATTCGCAAAAGCCAACACATAAAAACAACCCAGGTGTCCCTTACGGATGAACAGATAGAAAAAATGTGATAGAGACATAAATAGACAATGAAATAGTAACCTTCAAAAAGAACATTCTGCCATTTTCAACCACATCGATAACCTTGGAGGATATTGTACTAAGTGACATTAGTCACGGAAGGTCCCAGTACTGCACGAGCTTGGTTACAGGTGTGACCTAAGGAAGCTGCAGTCACAGCAGCAGACAGCAGAACTGGGAGCTGCCGGGAGCTGGGGGCCGTGGGGTGCGGGGAGACGTGGATGACACAGGGAGACACGGGAAGGCACAGAAGACGTCAGGCACAGGGCTTTGGTGACGAAGGTCAGGCTGCTTCTGGGGGTCTGTGCAGCCTCGCAACTCCAGTCAGTAACACTACTGTACGCATAACAGTCGCTGAGAGTCGATCTGAAGAGTTCTTAATGACACACGTACACACACACACACACGCACACACACACGCGCGCACACACACACACGATAACTCTGCGAGGTGATTAATATGCTCATTTGCATGACTGTTGTAATCATTTTACAATGCCCATGTATGTCAACACATCGCACTGGACATCTTATATATATACTTTGAATTTGTCAATTATACCTCTATTAAGCTGAGGGGGGAAGCTAAGGAAAGAGGAAAGGCATTACAAAAATGTATTACCTACTTTTTAAAATAAATATTTCCAAAGAACCTGATTGTCCTCTTGAAAGTCTATACTGAGGTAGCCATTTGCCTTGAATACAGTTGTTTCTTTGTGGACTTATTATGTCTGTGAAGCTGAGCTGACTTCACCTGCTTATTCACAAATCATACTGGAAGAGAGTTCCAGCATGCTAGAACTAAAACGCCTCCCTTTGAACGTTCCTGATGAAACAAAAGCCACAGGAAAGCAACATCAGCAGAACACACAGAAGCAGCCAAAAAGAATTGCCAATCATTCCATAACCTTAAGAAAATGTACTCATTGAAAATACAATGAAAGTGCACGCTTTATGCTTGCAGAAAAGAACAGTGCTCAGATGGGGTCCCCCATTGGAGTGAACGCTTTCTCCGCAAGGTAACAAATGAAAACCGAAGCAGGAAAACATTTTCAATGAAAAAGACACATTGCCAGATGGCTCCTTGGCAGAGGACGGGGAAGAGTTGATTAAACTGTCATGTGATAACTTGACTTCGGCAAAGTACAGCTTAGCAACTTCCGCTGAGAAGGATAAGGGACGTTCAGGTACCGGGCATGGTTCTGACATTATTAAGGTTTAAGATGACTTTGCAGTTTCATTGGTTTCTGCCAATGCTTCCAATAAGGGAAGACACGAAATGAATCTCGACCAAGAACAAAATTTTCTGCTGAACAGAACCTGAGTTTTTCCAGAACTAATTCTTTGAACTCCGAGTGCCAAACGCACTGCTCATAAAGCACATTTTTCTTTTCAGGAAAAACATAATGCAGGTCTTCATGTACAGACACTGCTGTTTGAGGTCGCATTGGGATTTTTTACCCTTTATCGTATCAGATCAGAAAAGAGGGTACTATACAACTTGTACCAAAATGCAAACCTGTCCCCTAAAAACCCATGATCATCGTTTATGTAAGAGAGAAAAATTAATAGCCCTCCACCCTTGTAGGTTCTTGGCTGAGACACGCCCTGTCATCAAAGATAAATGAACTGGAGAAAAACAGAGAGTAGTTGAATGACACGCACACCTGCTTTACACCTGGGACATAGCCAGGAAAACCACGGAACTCGCAGAAGTGGCCCAAGGCCCCACCTTAAATGTCATATCCCTCTAAAGAGAAAAGGGGATGTTGGGGGCAGGGGCAGCCATGGGAGGTGACCAGGAAAGGCAGGTAGGTGGAGGAGTGGCTGTTATGCAGACTTAAGTCCATGGTTCCCTACTGGGAAGGATTCTTAGAGTTACAGCCATCTTCCCCTTCCTGGTAGAGAGGGAGACACCTGGGCATGGAGACTGCTCTGATAAACGCAAATGTTTCTTACAAAAGGGTTAATGTCTGCTAGGCTTTCCCAGCTTTTCCTGCATCCACGGTCCCTCAGAACTAGTCAACCCAGAATAACTGCTGTGCCCAAAAGGCATATTCTGGTGTAGCAAATTCTGCTCCCCTGCGCTCGCCAGCCATCCCTCTCCTTTCTCGTAATGGGAGATGTCTAGTTCACTTTCACAGCTGTCCCGAGTGGGTGTAGATGTTGCATGTAATACATTAAGGAGAAATTATAAATCTGTTCAAAAATTTTAAAAAGCCATGTTTAAAGATTAGAGATATATGTTCAGTGAACTGGCTTGTAAGGAATCTCAATAAGGAAATAGAAACTATTTAAAATGAACCAAATGGACATTCCAAAGTTGAAAAGGATTATAACCAAAATGAAAACAGACTGGCCCAACAGCATATTTTTATAACAGAAGAAAAAATGATCAAACTGAAAAAATGGATCAATGTAATTGATCTAATCTGAAGACAAAAAGAAAATAACATTTTTAAGAGGATTAAAGCTTCAAAAACCTAGGGAGTAACATGAAACCTCTCAATATACATGCAATAGGATTCCCAGAAGGAAAGAAGAAAAACTATTTTAATGATGACCAAAAACTTCCCAAATTTGATGAAAAACATTAGTTTACAGAGTCAAGAAGCTCAAAAAACTTCATGCGGGACAAAGAGAGATCTCTATTTGGAGACATCACAGTCAAAATGCTCTAAAAAAAAAAGATTAAAAAAAATGAAAGCAGCAAGAGAAAAATGACTAGCGTGCACAAAGAAACAACAGGAAGATTAATGACTCACTTCTCATCAGAAACAATAAAATCCAGAAGGCCGTGAGATGCCTTTTTCAAAGTGCTGAAAGGAAAAATTAAAACCAGTCAACCCAGAATGTATATCTGATAAAGCTACTATCACAAATGAAGGAAAATAAACCCATCCACAAAAACACAAAAGATTAAGTGAATTTATTGCTGGCAGATATGCCTTAATATACACTAAAGGAAATCTTTCCATCTTAAAGTACATGACATCAGATGGTGACTCAAACCTACAGGAAAAATAAAGAACAGCGTTAATAAAGAGCACTGCAAAAATGTGGATGAATATAAATGACTGCTGACATATTTTTGTTTCTCTTCTTAAATAAAAAAATATTACTGCAAAAGTTGATAACAATAACACAAAATTGTTTGATTTGATTACATATATAAATGAAATATACATCAAAATAAAAATACAAACAAAAAAATAAAAACGTAACCATACTGAAAAAAAAGTTGCTATATCCAGAATTAACTAAGTATTAACCTGACACTGATTAGGGTAGGTTAAAGTTCATATTGTAATCTCTATAGCAACCATTAAGAAAAAAACTGAAAAAAAATGCTAATAAAAGAGGAATCAAAATGTCACAATAACATTTTTAAAATTTTAATCACAAAACAAGATAGTAAAGAAATAAAAAAAATTGCAAAAAGTGGCATACAGTAAACAATGGCAAAAATGCAGAGGTTAATCCAATCGATAATAACATTGGGTGTGGATAGATTAAAACTCTCATCAAAAGACAGACTGTTAGACTCAACTAAAGGATGATATCCAGTGATAATCTGTGTGCAAATGTACACTATAGATTCGTAAATACGGATAGATTGAAAGTAGGATGGAAGAGGTGCCCCACAGTAATCATAAAAGAGCTGGATTGGCTACATTAACGTCAGACTGTAAAACAAAAGCTATTACTAGAGACAAAGGGATATTTCATGATGGCAAAAGGATCGCTGTATCAGGAAAATATCTATGAACCTAAGGACCGAGCCACAAAGAATGTGTAGAACATCTCAGAGAACTGAAAGTGTAAATAGGCAAATTAAAAATTATAGGTTGAGTTGCCAGTACCACTCTATTAAAATTTTTTTTTAATTAGGTAGCAAATTAGTATGGTAACAGAAGGATTGAGCAACACTGTCAGCCAATTTGATCTAAACTATATTTATCAATTATTCCACCAGAGAAGAAAAGAATATTAGTTTTTTCATATATACATGCAGTCTTCAGGATAAATGGTAGGCTAGACCATAAATAAAAGGTCAACAATTTAAAAGAACTGACATTGTTCAAAATATTGAATTAGAAATGAATAACAAGAATATCGGGAAACTCCTGACTATTTCCACTCCAAGCTCAGACTTCTGAATAACATGTGCATCGAAGAAGAAATAAGGAAAAAACAAAGTATTTTAATAGAATAAAAATAAACTATGACATATGTATTGAAAATACAATGTAGGTATGAAAATTTGTGGGTACAGACAAATCAATTCCTGGAGGAAAATATATAGTTTTGAATGCCTTTGTTGAGAAAGAGAAAAAGGTCTCTAACAAACACTCTAATGTCCACCTTAAAAAAAATCTAGAAAAAAAATTAAGCCAAAAAAATTATGCAGAAGAATGGAGATAATAAAAACTGGACAGAAATCAATTAAATGGAAACAGGAAAACAACAGAGAAAGATCAATAAAACCAGAAACTGACTATTTGATACGATCAACAAAATGAGCAAAACCGGCCCTTGCGACCCCATCTGCCTGACCCTGTCCTTGAGCAAACTTCAGGCAAGCTCTTCTAAGCGAGGCTCCCAACAGCATCCAGCCTGCCACTGCCACTGCCACTTCAGGTGCCATCGGATCTGTGGGTCACATGGCCGGAGAGGCAGGCAGCTTGCACAGCGACCTGTTGTAGGCTGCCTCATTCTGGGCCCCACCCCAAACTGGCAGCTTTTTGGGTGATTCAGCAAATGAGCCCAGTGAGTAGCACAGACAAGTGAGGAAATCGCTGCTCCCCAAATCTGGAGGGCACTGGGCATCGTGTCACCATTTGGGCAGCAGCAGGGGCCAGATGGGACGACTCACACATCTCGACAGACATGTCCACACACGCCCCACACACTCGGGCGTTTCCTGAGTCAGGAGTCGTCGCAGAAGGCTAATTCAGATACGTTTTTCAACGTAAGATGAGAGAGGTCTCTCAAATTTAATGAGCAGTCATGAGTCAAGTTCATGTCAAGATGGTGGGAAGATAATCTAAAAATATAAAGGTGGAGGGGACAAAAGGCAAAACTTCAGAATACCTGGCATTCTTCTAACCACAAACATGAGTGGAAACCATGAGCCTCAAACGAATCAAGAAAAGTTAAAGCTTTGGCTCAGCTGCAGGGGGATGAAATTGCTCTCGCCCACCACAGACATGGAAATGCCTTCTCCTTGCGTTAACGTAGTGAGGAAGTGAACACGTTTGGGCCAGCGTGTGCCTCCGTAAATGAGCCCCCAGCTAACGCGCAGGCCCTGCAGCACCTGCGATGCAAAAACCCTCAGACAAACCCCACCATCCTCCTTGTCTGCTCTCCCGGGATGCCACGTCTGGTGGTCACATGTCAGAATTTGTACATTTTTCTATTAGGTGCAAATGCCAAACATTGATAAAGCTAGAGTTTAAAAGAAGCCTTCCTGTGTTTGCTGATAATGTCCAACGAGTTTAGTAAATTTAAAAGAAAGACGTACATTAATTAGAAACTATCATACATGGTAAATGAGTCTAGTTTTCACCTTCCTAGAACAGCAGCATTTTTTGAAACGATTACTGGGTTTTTTTGCAGACTCTTTTCTCTGCTTGGCGTTAGGGCTAAGTGCTTTGTTCAAACCCATGTTATGAGAACAGCTTAACCACCTTCGTGTTGTAATTTTTTATTTTCTCATTGTTTTTGTTCCTTGGGACTAGGGAATTGATCTGATCTGCATTTCTGACTCCCCTGCCAGCCCGTGAGTTCCATGAAGGCAGAGAGTATAATGACTCATGCCTTCTACTTGAGAACCTACGGTACAGGCTGGAATAAAGCAGGTGCTCAATCAATATTTTTCAATAAAGTCGAAACCCACCGAGGACATTTTTCCTTTCCTCATAAAAATAAAGCTGGTAATTTTGCAGACATATTTTCAAAATGTCTTATTTTTCATGAGTGTGACAGTTGCTGCATATGTCCTCGAATTTTTTTTTTCCCCCACGGAGGAGGAAATAGCTAACAGTTCTTATTATACACAGTAAAAGACTTTGCCATAAAACTTGAAAATAGACTGATTTTCTTCCATTCTCGGGGCCTGCTCCAGGCGTAGGAGCACATATTTTAAAATAAAAAACACAATTAGTGATTTTCAGAAAGGAAGAAGCCATTGACTTCGTATGACTCCGCCATGTGACCTGATGCTGGGTGACAACTCCTACCCTCTGTGGACGTGTCTGACAATTCTGCAGGCGACACTGTATCGGGACAGGGTAGGGATATAATTGAGCTCTTGTTAAAACATGCTGTAGTGTCAGGCACACTGAATTTTAATTCCCATGGTGGGTCCAGATAATCAGGAAATTCTCCCACTGCAGGAAGACTTTCAAATAGCATGTGACACTTTTACAGCTGGCCATAATTTCATTCCTTGCCACCTCTGATCAAAGTGTCACCTCGAATGAAGGCAAAAAGACAGAAGAATGCTACTGTGAAATCCACAAGGTAACAACAGAGTCACCTGAATCGAAAAGTAAAACCCTCACACAAACAGCGCTCCCCCAAAACTCACATGCTGAGAGAACCTGATTCGGATAGAAAATTTCCACAGCTAAATACATTTTAAATAATCTCTAATATTATTTTATAGTTGGAACGTGTCGCAAGTAACCTCAAAGCATGCCAAATGCAGAGGAAGCATTGAATTAATGGGCAGCTACGAGTTATTTATATGCTGGCTGGCTCACGTGACCAGTAAGAAAGCACAGCTTCTGTAATAAGTGACATACAGGTATTCTCCGAGTTATGACAGTTACCTGACCATCCAACACCTGAGACTCAAGCAGAATGCAGAGACCCCTTCCTGCACAAAAGGAGTTCTCGCTGGGAGGTGATCCACGGTTAGTCCGGGAGGATGGAAGGTTTGGGAAAATCTGGGCCACGTCTCACAGTCTGGAGGCTGGCGGCCTGCGATCGGGGCCAGCCCAGGCGGCCAAGCATCCTCTGCCAGGCCGCAGCATCTCACTGTGTCCGCGCGTGGCAGAAGGAAGCTTTCTGGGATCTTTTATGAGGGCGCTGTGCACGTCCCAAAGGCCCACCTCCTGACACCATCACATCAGACATCGGAACCACAACATATGAATTCAAGGGACACAAACGTTCAGACCAGAGCTCGACCTGATGGCTGTACTGTGAATTTTAAAACAACTTCTTTTCCCGCTGCCTCCACAGCCCTCCAAACGGGCTGTGAACACCCCTCGCAGGTGCCCAGGTGCACAGTATGCTAAGGCTGGTCCCAGCCACAAGTCCACCTGGCTATGACCCAGTGACATTGAGACGCACCAGGGGAACCCCCATGGTCCTGCTCTCAGGCCCTGCCTCCCTGAGTGTCGCCCAGTTCTTAAGTGACCGTGGGAGTGAACTACAGGCAGTCTGACTGTCTCTTAGCAGAATGAAATCGACAGAAAACGGAAATGAAAGTATGATTTGTAAGCCACCATCCAATGCTGAGTATGTCCATAGACCTGTGGTAACCACTGGCAGGGGACACATCTTATTTACTGTTGCTACAGTAACAATTAGTATTAAGTATAACTAGTTCCACTTTCACAGATTAAAAAAAAAAATCCAAAACTAATTCATCCCTGTGTTCACTGCAGCGTTATCTACAATAGCCAAGCTGTGGAAGCAACCTAAGTGGTCATCAACAGGTGACTGGGTAAAGAAGTAGTGGTAACATTTATACAGTGGAATATTACTCGGCCACACAAAATAAAAAGTGAATGAAATTTTACCATTTGCAACAACATGGCTAGACCCTCAGGGTATCATACTAAGTGAAATAAGTCGGACAGGGAAAGACAAACACCATGTGATCTCACTTATGTGTGCAAGTTAAAGAACGATATAAATGAGCAAACAAAACCAAAACAGACTCGTAGATACAGAGAACACACTGGCGACTGCCACAGGAGAGACGGGCTGGGAGGCCAGGTGAAAAGGGTCAGTTAAGAAGTATAATTAACAGTGACTAGATAGTCACAGGAATATGATGTACAGCAAAGAAAATGTAGACAGTAACAGGTAATAGCTATGTGTGGTGTCAGGTGGGTACCAGGCTTATTGGGGGCATAACTATGTAAATTATATAAACGTCTAACCACGATGCTGTATACATGACACACATATAAACTAATGTCAGCGGTAATGGAAATAAATAAAAATTTTTAAAAAAAGAAAGAAAAAAATGTAGCCTATGTTGGGAAAATGATAACCAAACCCAGGAAGGTTTGCCTCAAATCCATGTTTTTTTTTTTTACTTTTTTATGGCACCTGAGGAATAATCTTAGACATGAATGAGTCCCCAATTCACTTTACACAACATTAAATGGATCTGAGCACTTGAAAAGTTCACATGACTCCTTACCTATATCTAAAACTGGGGTTAAAACTGGAATAAATGTATGTTTATTTCGTGGAGTGGTTTAGATGGTGAATGTAACAATATAGATCAGATATTGCACATGATTAAGTTTCTATATGGATTCACTTTTCAAATGGATAGCAATTTTTTTTAACTTAATAGCTATGTAGCAAAACATCTATCTAGATATTTTATTACTAAAACTCAAATTCAGAAGTAAAAGAAATGATGCTGTGATGTTTCTTCCACAGAAGAGAACCCTGGAAGCAGCTGTAGACCAAATCTTATTTTCTCACATGGCAGCATGTAAAACCACCAGAGATACTGATATGAAAGGCTAATCAGGATTTCTAAGGACTGAGATAAAGCTGAGACTATAATAGGATTACATTCTCTGCCACCCAAGCCCTTGAAATTTGCATATTACACTGGAAGGGTCTGGAAACTGGAATGTCTCCGCCAAATCCAGATTTGTGCCACTAACAGCTACTCGCAGCTCAAACTTTTCCTGACTTTTCTTTCTGCAAAGAAAAAAAAAATAGGAGAAAAATAAAATAAGCCTTCTCCTAAGCAGTTGCTTTGAAAGCTCATCATCAGATGGGTCTTTGCCTTGATATCAAATGAGAGAGAAAGCAAGAGGGAGAGGAAATCAATTCAAGTGATAATTACAGGAAAATCAAAATTCAGGAAGCATAGTGGATTATTTTCATGCAACTTATTTTTTCAACAAGTCCAGCATCAACTAAAGTCTACAGAAGCAGAATTTTGGTAAAAGAATATATTATTTTTTCTCCTGAAAGACAGAAAAGAAGAATGTTTAAGACATTCCATGAAAATACACATTACTGAACAAAGAATGCGGATCTTGTGAAAATATATATCAATACATCATCGTGACAAAATAAACCAACATGACATTCAATATTATGGAGTCATGTCCTCATAAATTCCAGTAGAACAGAGTCGTTGACCATCATTTCACAATTTAAAAATGTTTAATTAAAAAACAATGTATTATGCATTTCCCATAAATCAGCCCACTCTGGAAACGAGAGAAACGGTGATAAATGTTAATAGGTTAGACTCAGGTAGTACTTCATAGTTTATAAAGCTATTTCATACACGCTGAAGTCTTAGAAGGACCTTGGCAGGAGACGCTGTTCCCTTTGGAAAGGACATCTAGTTAACAAACGGTGGAGCCAGGATTAGCGCACAGGTGTTCTGAAAACGACAGGTCCGCCAAAGAACATGCCCAGAGAACAAATTCTACAGACGGAGAACTGAAGTCCTAAAGAAGTGATATGACAAGTCTTCTCTATTCCACCATTTTACTGCTTCTCTTCAACACCACTCTCCTTCTCCAATTAAAATCCCTTTTCAACATTTCTACATAAAGATAAGATTGTAATTAGGATCGAAAGCATTTGTGTGAAGAATTACAGCCTGTTTATCTGAAAGATGTATTTTTACGTGTAAAATAATGTTTACATACTGGGAAATTATTTTTATCTGAAGTATCATCAGTGTTCCCTATTTTATCCCTTGGCATCGAACGGTAGCCCCTGTTGAAGAGATGGAACACGGATACATGTCTGTGTGTTGCTTGAGCTGGAGATGTCCTCAGAGGCCAAGTATTTGAGCAAAACACAAGATCTCTTCCAAATAACAGCAATAAGAAAGGACACGGGAGCCAGAGAGGCAAAGGCACGTGAGGAAGTGGGGGCTTTCATTTTTCTCAATGGAGGAAAATGCGTCCATGAGAAGTGAACTTAAATGACAAATAAGGGGGTATAAGTGCACGAGGCACTGTATGCACGATGAGTCCCCCGAGGTATGTATACCTAACGCAGGGGGAATAAACTAACACTTAAAAACAGCAGTGAGTGAACAGGAACAGAGACGTATACAACCTCTCGATTGGAACATCACAGAACTTCTACTGTGCCTTATGCTAAGCTGTGCAGTCAGCTGATGGCTGTTCTCAGTATTTACGAAGGACACTGCCCGGGACCCGTTCAGCAGTGGAGGGGACAGCAGAGTAACCCTGGGAGCCTTCAGGGCTTCGGTCTGCATTCCAGCCCAGTTCAGCCTCTCCCAGTTGATCAGCTCGGGGCCGTCCCTGGCTTTTAGTCTCCACAGTAACTGTGCCTATTAGTGAGCTCACGCACTTATAAATAACATAAGCCAGATGCTCTCTTACCCATTGGATTTTTGAAAAACTTCCAATGGGAAATACGGGCTGGAATCCAGGGCCCAGATCTCCAAGTCTGTACGGATAGAAACAGCAGAAAATAAAAGAGAACAGAGAGGAAAAGAAAAAGAGGGTATTTCATTAAGAACTCTCAGTGATGAGTAACATCTGTGATTTTTTTTTTTCCAGGTAATTGGCACCATTCAACACTCATTATAAGGGTTTTGGTATAAACTTTTGTTCGGGTTATTTTGTTTAGATATCCATTTTCACAGATGGAAATAAGTCATAGAAAACATTTTAAAAGAAATACATCTGTTGGAGTTGAACATATAATGCCTCTTGAAAAATAAAAAGAGAGAAATGGTGACCTCATGAATAAAAGAGAAAAAAGAAAGTCATTTGCCAAAAGGAACGTTTCATTAAGCTCCAAAGAGTGGGAGAAGAATTGAGATTTTCATTGGTTTACAGAAAAACGAATGTGGGCTCTGTGACTGTTAAGAAGCAAACATTTGGAGAGATGGTTCAGCTCCAGGAGCCCAATGCCACGTCCCTGGATGCAATTAACTGTTCACTACAGATTTCCAAACTCAGCTGGCAGCTCTGCGGGTGCCAAGAGGCAAGGAGAAAGGCCTAGAAGCTTTCCTGTTGATTTTATGAAAAATTACTGACAGATATCATTTAAAATGCAAGAGTTAAAGGTAAAATTTAATTTCTTATTTCTACAAGCAGGAAAGAGAAGTTGTAATTAAAAAAAGTTAAACGGATATTATGCTAAACGTTTGGTATCTGCAGAATTATGAGTTAATAATTGCGGCAGGATATTTGATATTATTATTAAACCTACGGAGAAATGTTATCAGCACCTTTGGTTTGAACAGTCAGAGGTGAAACGCTCCACGTCATAAACATTCAATGTAATTCTACGATAACTAATTAGGGCTTATTGTCACTGAGGGTCCATGCTCCCTATCTCATCCTTTATCGAGTTCTGGCTGTAGTTTGTCACCATGTGATGGAATTTGTCCCCAGCTTAAATACTCTGGGCAGATTCTGTGGCTAGATAGGCTTTTGTGGACTTTGGTTGCAATACTAAGCATCCTCCAGCTGGTGAGGTCCTTGGCCTCAGAGGACACTAGAGAGAGACACAGGTATCTTCTACCCTCTGCCATCTGCTTGCTACTCCCTGAGACTGACTTGTTGGTCGGTTCTCTGGCAAGAAGCCTCACTTTCTCCTCCAAGTCATTCCTGCTCTTACTCATCCTCAAGGAGAAGAGAAGATGCCCATCTTACCTGCTGAAAAGCAGGGTAGAAGGAAAACAAGTGTCAATCTAGGTAACAGGTATTCGTGTCATTATGAAATTTTAATGTGTCTACACGTCTGGCAAGTGCAAGTCACCATGTGACAAAGCAGCAAAGTGTGAATTGCTTTGTTTCCTAATGTACTGCTAATTCTACTGCAGATATGAATTAATTCAGTCTCTGAGTTTATGCTTTAATTATGGAGCAAGCTATATATATATGCATCAAATAACAATCCAATTCATAATATTTAAATGTGCCATGGATTGGCATTGACACTTATTAAAACAGTCTATTATGCTATTCTGATTACTCTAATTTCCCTTAGCATGATTATCAATATGTAAAAATATTTTTAAAGTTATGTTTTTATTATTTGATTATTTCCTACACCCTCTATTGTTCTGTGATGATGGTGGCTTTTGTTTTGTTTGTTTTTCACTTGCCCAGTAATAATATGTCCTCAAGATAGATTTGTTGAATGAATCTATGGCAAGGAAATACTAGAGTGTTATAGAATGGGAGAAGAGGATATTGTAATAAAGGCAACATGAGAAAAAAAGGAGAGAATGAAATTTATTTTAGCAGGAGGGATGCTTGAAGAGCAGAAGGGTTGCTCATGGTGTGTTCAGAAAACCGTGATGAGATCAATCTGACTTGAGCAGAGGTTTTCCGAAGAGACCACAGAGAGAGAGAACTGAAGAATTAATATAAAGCCAGATCACCAAGGGCTTTGAAAGTCAATTTAAATAACTCTGATGGAATCCTGGGGGATTAAGAGCCGAAGTAACATGGGACTAACAGAAACATACCTCCCAGTTTTGGTAAAATGATTACTCAATACATGTAGAATAAAATGTCTAAGCGATTACTGAATATTGTGTCACAGTGCAATGCCTCTTCTTCCCACTAGAAATGAAATAATCATATCTTTGAATGCATGGCCCCTGGGATTTGATGAAATATAGTATGTTTAGGGAACTGTGGTAAAGACTGTAGGTAATGCTTTATTACATCGTCACGGCCTATTCCATCCTTCAGATGCTCAGTCCACTTTCTTTATCCTACATACGGTAAATAGAGAGCAATTTCATCAGAACCCACCACCGTCTAATCCTAAGGCTGGCTCTGACTTATGGTGGCCTTAGATCTCAAATTTCAGGGTGCATACTCATCACCCAGTGAGCTTGCTAAATATTTAGATTTCTGAACTAATTCCCAAGATACTCTGCTTCAAGAAATATAGTATAAAGTCTGGAAAATACATTGTTAATAAACATCAATAATAAACATACCTCACTAATGCTCTTCTTTATTGGCTGATGGTAAAACATAAAAAAGAAACACAGCCTATTTGGGGCACACAATTAATAGTGGATAGAAGGTAAATCGGAATCTAGTTCTCCAAGTTCCCATGGCGACTGTATAAGCTAGGCCACAAGGTCTGGGCAGAAATGGTAAAGGTACAAGTAAAAACTGAATGGCACAGCTCTGGAGGTCAGAAAAGTTCAAGGGCAGATCGCCATGTAAATAGTTGTTCCAGCAGGTGTAGGAAGAAAGTATCAGATAATCAGTCTCTGTGCCTCTGAATTGCAGACATAGTAAGAACAGTAAATATTAGAATGTTTAGAAATAACATCAATGTGTTTTGTTTATATTTACTTTAGTGCATGTAAATAATGCTATATGACTATACGTGTGTGTATACATACGTGTTTTAAGAGGGTCTTTTGACAAAGGTGGTAAAGATGGAATTGATGGAATCTAATTTCCTTCTAAAAGCAACATCCTCGTCACTTTGATATGTTAAATCTCCAGGTTAAACCCAAACAATGCTTCAAAAACATACTGAATACTTTCAGGTGAGATAACACCTGAGCGCATTTAGCTAATTTCATTGTCTCTACTTCTGAAAAAAAAAAAATCATTAAAATTAGATTTGAATAAATTCCTAAGAACATCAGAGTAATATCCATGGAACAGGAATTTTGATTCACTTCTCCCAAAATTAGTGTGGACATAACCAGCAGGAGGACGGAGACACTGCTTGCTCTTGATCACACATAGGCATATGCCGCATAAAAGTCAGTGGTAGAAAATCTGAAAAAGCTTTCCTTAGAAACCCATAAATTAATAAAAGCGGGAATCGAGACAGGTTACGGGGCCCATGCGACATGGACATCTCCCTCCATCAGCTTGAAGAAGCACAAAAGTGGTCACACTCAGTTTGATTCCGTGCTTATGCTTGGCGTGAACGGGAGCACCAATTCCTTGCTACCACATGAGATACAAAATTAATCGATACAGAAGCCAAGCTAATATTGGCCTGTATTCTCTTCCCTACAAGCTTTTGTGTGTCTAGATCAGCAGTGTATAGTTATGCCCACGCTAAACATTTCTATGTTGCTTTGTTAGGACTGAATTATTTGAACATATTGAAAACAAGAATACAAGCAATTGAACAGAAATTATTTTACTGAAATATAAGAAAACACTCCAATTAAATAGAAATGTACCTTTTCGTAAACTTTCTGACGTTATCTTCCTATGAAATTGAATGAAAAACACAAAAATAATTTGATAATACTTGTAATTCTATTCGTAATGACATTCAAGAAGAAACCTCATCTATGCAAGCGGATAAAGAAGTCCTGCTTAGGATCCATTTAAATAAGGAAAAACTGAGTGAATTTTAAAGAGAAGTTAAAACCAAAATGGAGACTGTTAAAGAGATGTTTAAACCAAATTAGAGAAAATAGATTTGAAATTACAAACAAACAAAAAACATATAAATTAGCAAATTCAAACTTGAAAATGAAAAAGGAAAATGTGCAAACAAGAGATTGGATTTAAGAAGCATTTTTGCCCCATTAATATAACATGGACATTGGTATAGAAGAAAAAATCTTCAAAACACTGAAAAAGTGACAAGCTAGTTAGAGTTTGACCAAAAAATCTCATGAAGACTGGAGCTCAGACAGATAAGGAGAAAAATAAAGCCAATTTTTCCCTGATGGTATTTGCCAAACCTGGTGAACTGGATCGCATAATTTCTTATCTTTATAGAGCAAGAGGTTTGAAAATAAACAAAGGTAGAGCCCAAAAGCATAGAATCCAATAGTGGAAGCATCCATCCACTCATAAATCCAGAAGCCCCAAGATCGATATTCTTAGTATGAGTATGGTTCGTTAAAAAACCAAATTCAACTGAATACATTTTAAAGATCTCATTGGCTTCATTCAATGATTCCCAAACGGGCAGCATCCCACGAATGTGGCAGACAGGAAGGAGCTCCACGGAGCTCTACACAATGGAAGACTTTTACAGGCAGAAGTGAGCTGGAACCGGAAGGTACACAAGGCAAAATCAGGTGGGTTGCTTATTACAAGATCATTTTCCTTTAAGGGCTTGTCAGCATCCATCAGGCGGACCCCTAGCTAGTGTGGATCAGGCAACTCCCAGCTGAATAAGGTTCCATTTCCTGGAGAGCCACAACTGTAACTACGCTAAGCTTTGGTCTGGTGACATAAGTAACTCCATTCTGAGCCTGCTGTCTTGTTTTTAACAGATTCTGGAAGAAGAAGTCATTCCGTTTACTGGGTGAAATTTATGGTAACTAAAGGAAGTTTCACTTTGTGTGGTGAACATACAATGCAATGCACATGTGATGTATTTTGAACTGTACACTTGAAACCTATATGATATTAACCAACATCATCCCAAGAAATTTCATCAAAACCAGACTCATTCCAGATGTAAGGGTGAAGATACAGGAAGGACTGGGAAGTCAGTGCTTTCTACTCCAGGGATGAGGACATGTGTCTTACCCAGTAACCTTCTGGGACAATGAGAAAAACAGGACAAAACATTGAAATGCCATCTCACCAAAGCCTCTAAGAGTTACTTAAACAATAGGAATTTTTGAGGCAATATTTAGGAGTAATTGGAAGTGGAAAGATGTAAAAATGACATTGGTGTTATAAAAAGCTCTGACTGAGAGGCTGGCAACTTAAGCAGAACTTTCTGGAGTCTCAAGGGCCTGTGGCAGCGGGGAACAGAAATCAGGACCTGCCAATGAGGAAGAGTTCCTGTAAATAACTGAGGTTTAGGAACCTAAAGGGCTACAAACATAATTAAAGTTGAACTGAAAAGAAACCCGAGAGTAAGGACCAGCTGTGATCATTTCAAGTGCTGGCTATTAATTAGATTTGTCATCTGCCTGCCACAGAGCAAAAGTAAAACCTCTCTGGAGAAAAAATCACATTATCCAGAAACTCAAATGATCTCTAAAGTGTGCCATATGCATTGTTTAACTTACAAACAAAAATCGCTAGGTAGATAACAAGATAAAATGTAAATAAAAACAGTAGAAGCAACAACAAACAAAATTAAAAAAAAGAACCACAGGAGAAGCATTAAACAGATTATCTTACAAAACATAAAACTATGATTGATATAGTCAGGATATAAAAATAGAAGATAAAGAATTTTGGTACAGAAATGAAAAATAGACATAGAAACGATAAATGTATTATAATGCATGAAACAATACCACTGATGAGGTGGGCGGAGAAGGTACCGACGTAAGTTACTCTGGAAATGAGTGGAGTTTATAAGACAAAAAGCAACAACACTTTGCATAGAACTGTGCTCTACTTGATAAATTGTTTCCTGTGAGGTGCAGGTTAATCTAAAAAACACTATATATTTCTACTGGTACTGGACAATTAAGTAAATGGATGGTAGATAGTGACAGCCAGGTTGAAGTGACCAGTTACAGAGGAGCAAAGGAATGTTTATATGGGAATGGATAAGAGCTGAAGACATCAGAATAAACTCATGATTAAGTTTATTATCGATAAAGATGAGTACATGTAGACATATTTATAAGTCACGTGTGTATACACTGGTTCGTAGCCATGCGTATGTGTCCTTGTCCTGTCAGCACGGAGCACATCTACTGGACAGATGCTGGTTTCTAATGCCGTTCTCCAAAAAAAGGAACCAGGACTTCTTGAAAAATGGCTGATTCTAAAACTAGGGCAGAAAATGTAGAGGATGGACCTAAAGTATCTTATAGAGCCAGAAAGTATGAATATGCCTCTTTTTCCCAAAAAATAATACACTTTGTTGGACGAGCTCATTGTTGGGCATATGTCAAAGAGACACAGGAATCAACTGAAAGATTTCTCAACAGCCAAAGTTGGAATAATTTGAAAAATATATAAAATAAATAACACAGGGTTGAATTAAATACCATAGTATGAAATATACTCACAGTATGAAATATACTCATAAAAAATAAATA
The DNA here is from genome assembly GCA_004027375.1 of Macroglossus sobrinus. Lineage (NCBI taxonomy): Eukaryota > Metazoa > Chordata > Mammalia > Chiroptera > Pteropodidae > Macroglossus > Macroglossus sobrinus. The sequence continues at coordinate 35,164 of PVKZ01005013.1, read as the reverse complement.
GTTGAATTCAGTGAGTAAGTGAGGGAGAACAGACACATTTCTCAAGTAGAATCTAAAGAATTTTTATTAGTATTCTGTTCTCAAGGGGGTAGAATGTCACTTTCTGCTCATACTCATTACGTGTGGGCTGTACCTAGTGACCTTCCAAAGAGAACAACAAGAAAAGAGGGGAAAGCAAGTTTACCACAGAAACATGGGACAAACACTGCTTCGGCCTCAAGGTCAACGTCACCGGCAATCAGCTGTGCTGGTAGTATGAATCCCTGATATGATGGACTGAGAATGGCACTTTTCCCTTCTGGTCTTCTTCCCCAAAAACACACCGCCACAGCCTAGTCCTGGAAAAAGCATCTGACAAATCCCACTGGAGGGATACCCTCCAACATAACCGACTAGTACTCCTCAAATGTAAACGTCATCCACAAAAGAACATTGTCGTAGCTAAGGGGAGTCTAAAGAGGCTGATCACTAAACACAGTATGTTTCCCTGTGACAGGAAATAAGTAGGTAAAGACTAAAGAAGTCTGAATTAAGGAAGGATCTAGTTGAGAAGATATCGATGTCATATCATTGACTGTTTCACGCTGACCATTCTGATACAGGCACAATATCCTTTATGTTAGCACTCGACAAGAATGAACTACTTAGATAGAAATCTAACAAAATCTGTACAAGATTTACACGAAGAAAATGATATAACACTGATGAAAGAAATCAAACAATGTAATTTATAACTTTAAAAAATAAATTTAAAAGATCACAGGATCATGTACAAATGCAAAAAAGCATGTATTTATGTTTGAAATTTTCCCAGCCAACTAGAATCACAAATATTGAGTTATTAAAGTATATATATAACCCCCCCAAAGAAAACCGCAGCAAAACCATGCTTAGTAGTTAGACGTTGAAAGCATTCCTCACTGAGAATGAGACAGCAATATCCGCTTTCATCATAATTTAACATTGTACTGGAGGGAATAAAAACATAAAACAAGAAAAAATATAAAAACTGTTTGCGGATGATATGATTGTGTAGGCAGAATGCCTTGGGAAACTACAGATAATCTAGTAAACTATGTGTATTCAGCAGTGATACTGTAGGCAATGGCAACCAAAAAATATGTTTTTGTGATTAACCCTAACCACAAAGATTATGACATTATCTTTAAATAGCAACATGGCAAAAAGTGAGGAATAAACTGGTTTTATTGGGGAGTCAGTGAGTTAACGGAAATGCTAAAGGTTTCGTTATCCTGACACCGGAACTAAATAGATGAAATCTGCTTTATGTTTTGTTTGTTAATCTTGAGGAAAAAGCATTGTTTGCTTGCTTGTCCATTTCTCTTTTGACTATGAGATATAGTTACTCTCAACGTCAGAAATGAAAGTGTCAGTTTTGATCCCACAAAATTGTTGAATCACTATATTATACACTTGAAAGTCATATAATATTGTGTTATTAAAAATAAATTAAAAATTAAAAATAAGTTAAAGTACAAAAAATAAAAAATGATTACAGAAAAGAGAATGGTGTTCGTATAATTAAACATAATTTCCTCAAATAAATAAAAAGTAACAAACTTGTAAAACATGGGCAAAAAAATAAATAAACTAGTCAATTATCAGAGGAGAAAATCCAAACTGGTCAATTAACATTGAAAATACGATTGACTACATCAGCAATCAAAGATGTTCAAATAAAAGCTAGGGTGAGATACCTTGATTGACAATATTAAAAGACCTGGGATATCACACATGATGAAAATATAAAGCAATAAAGAAATATGTTGCTTGTGGAAGAAACTTGATTGTCTGTAAAGATGAAATTACAAAACAATTACGCAGAAATCTCTCTCCTAGACTTCTACCCCATCAAAAGTCTCATAGAGTTGTGTAAGGAGATGTATATGAGCATTTACAGCACCACTGTTGTGCAGTTAACAAATAAAATCCTTGAACCAAATTTCATCAGCAGGATAATAAATAATAAGATATATCCATAAAATTAATGTATACAGAAAATAAATAGAAATGCTGGAATAATAGATGGATGGATGGATGGATGGATGGATGGATGGATGGATGGATGGATAGATGGATGGATGGACAGATGGATAGATGGATAAATGGATGGATAGAAAAATGAGTGATAGATCATAAAATATTAAATTAAAAAGTAGCAGAAGAATATACAAACAATGATACTATTCATAAAAATTTGTGCCACATTTTACATATATATATATATATATATATATATATATATATTAGGAGTATATTATGCTGGTTTTAAAACATGGGTGCAAATTCTCTGGCACTCTCCCTTTAGAAAGGTAGAACGTGTCCCTTGAATGTGGACACATTTATCGGTTGGTTTCAAACACAGAGCATATCAGGTGTCAGTGTAGGATTTCCATGGCAAGATCAAGAGACCATCTTGGTTTCTGCTGTGACTTTGGCTCGCTTGACCTGGGGAAAGCTGGACACCTTGTCACATGGCCCTCTGAGCTGCCCTGTGCAAAGGCCAACGTGCCAAGGATTGTAAAAGAATCTGAAACCTCCCCCCAACTATCAATACCAGCTTGCCAGGCAGCCTTGTGAATAAAATAAGAACATCAGAAAAAACGGGAAATATGCTAATGCACTACAATACGCTAACAATTATAATTCAATATTTTATAATTTTTAAAAATTATCAAGCTAGCATTAAAAAGCAAATTCATTAGCTAGGATATGAATATTGAGATCCAGAATTCAAAATTCCAATTATTTTCAAACATGATAATTATCTACAGTGAAAATACAAGAAATCAAATTCCCATGTTTAGACACAGAGAAGAATCAAGTAAGTGGTCACATTTAATAAAAATTACCATACAGAAATAACTTTTCTACCTATGTGCCACTATTCCCAAGTACAATTTTTATAAAGTGTAAAAAAAGTGCAGCACGCACACATAAAAGGCACTTCAAACTTACAAATAACAAAAAAAAAAAAAAAAAAAAAAAAGGAAAAACTCTAACACTTTCCTGAAAATCATAAAAGTAGACCCCAGGGACCTGAGAGGGAACGTGTTTCTGTCAGGGAGAACTCGCCATTGTAAAAATGCCATTTTGCCTGCAATTACTCTATCAATCCCTACCGGACTTTTATGGAACTTGTCGAACCATCTTAAAAAGTATCTGGAAGTGAAAACGTGCAGTAACAGCCGAGTACTTTTTTGAAGAGGCGAACGGTGAGCAGACACCTCCCCCGCCAGATGCTGACACACGCACACACGCAGTGTTTACCACGGGGTGATGACAGTGACGGGTGTGCATGGGCTTCACGCTCCTGTGCCCTGCATCTGAGCAATGGTGTAAAGCCTGAGTTTTCACGTAAGGACGCACCTGACTTACCAGCAAATACACATAGATGCTCCGACCAGCCTCAAACTTTAAAAGTCTCTGTCTGGTGTCATCAGAATATAAGCATTGTTTTTGGTTTTTTGCTACTTATCTGCTCTGCTTCCCCGTTCATTAATGCTTTGCCATCCCAGAATTCTCTATTAAGAATCTGTCATCTTCATTGTGTGTGGTTCTTCCCTAGTTGCCTGTTATTAAAATCCCAAGGTAGATTCTTCACCTAGAGACGATGGGGCACAACAACCAGTGCGGTGAATCTCGGATACGTCAAGTAGTCTTGCACCCCAACCGAAATTCTGCTAGTGCTAGTGATCGATGGCCTCCTTTTAGACAAAATGCTGTTAAGAATGTAGTTCTCCAGTTTAGCGCTTGACCCTTGAACAGTGCGGGCTTAGGGGAGCCAGCGCCTGCTCAGTCTAAAACCCACATGTAACCTTTGAGTTCCCAGTGGTTCCTCGGCACCAGTTCCAACAACCCCACCTCCACCCCGAGGATTCCAAAATCTGAAGATGCTCAAGTTCCTTATATAAAATGGTGCAGAACAATGTAGTACAGTTTTCATTGAAGCTTTGTGTAAAATGAAGATGTACCGTGTTCCTCAAACCACACGAGTTTGAACTGTGTTCAAACTTATACACAGACTTTTTTTCAATAAATATACAGGAGGCCCTCTGTCCCCCAGGTTTCAAATCCTCAGATTCACTCAATGGTGGATCAAAAATAGTATTTTTTGATCCGTGGAGGCAGAGGGTTAACTGTATATATTTGGTCTGCTAATATTTTCTTCAGGATTTTTGCATCTATATTCATCAGGGATACTGGCCTGTAATTTTCTTGTTGGGTCCTCATCTGGCTGTGGTATCAGGGTAATGCTGGCCTAGTAAAATGAGTTTAGACGTGCTTCCTTCTCTTCTCTTTTTTTCAAAGAGTTTAAGAAGAACTGATATTAATTTTTCTTTAAATATTTGGAAGAATTGACCACTGTAGCCAACTGATCCTAACCTTTTGTTTGTTGGGAGCTTTTTGATGACCAATTCAATCTCTTTACTCGTAATCAGTCTGTTCAGACTTTCTGTTTCTTCCTGATTCAGTCTTCATAGGTTAGATGTTTCCAGGAATTTGCCCATTTCTTGCAGGTTGTCCATTCTGGCATGTAATTGTTGGGGTGGACTCTCACGACCCTTTGCATTTCTGTGGTATCAGCTGTAATGTCTCCTCTTGCATTTCTAAGCTTGTTTGAGTTCTCTCTCTTTTTTTTCTTGGTCAATCTAGCTAAATATTTGTCTATTTTGTTTATATTTTCAAAGGAAAAGATCTTCGTTAGTCTTTTCTATTGTCCTTATTAGTCCCTACTTCATTTATTTCTGCTCCGATCTTTGCTATTTACTTCTTTCTGCTAACTTAGGGCTGTTTATTTTTCTTTTTCTTGCTCCTTGAGATGTAAAGTTAACACAATCTCTCTCCTAATGGAGCTTATTTTAGTAGGGATGATAGACAATACACATACAAAAAAAATAGGAAAAAAATATCAAATAGCGAGAGATAAGAATTCTGCAGAAATTTACAGCTAGTTAATGTAAAAGGTTAATTTCGAAGGAAGGTATCAGAGACTATCTCTGTAAATAAATGGCAAGAATAATCAGACAAGAAAATCAACGTAGCAAGAGTCCCTGATAGATAGAGAAACAGGTGCAAAATTCCTACGGTGAGATCAAGCTGGGCATCGTTAAAAACAGAAATAGCAGCAGTATTGCTAGGGCAGATGGGAGAAGACAGGGCATGCATGGAGGTAGGCAAAGGCCGTTATCACACAGAACTGGACGTATCCAAGAAAACCATCGCATTTGACTCCGAGTAACCACAGAACTCTCTGGAAGTTAATGGCTCACCACTGTTCTAAGGAGACAGGCAGAATCCCTTCAACAGATCTGGTAACTTGTTGTCTGTTAAAACGTATTGTTTTCTCACAGTCCTCTTTGCTTGGGGTTCTGCAAGATGGCTGACACTCTTCCAGCCCACTGAATTACGACAATTCTTCAGACCACAAGGCATTTGACCACGCTGCTTCTTTGGCATGAGAGAACTGAATTTTAAATAAACGAGTGGATCATATTTAGACATTGTAAGAAACTGACTCATACCCAGATTTCTGAAATAACAAAATCACTGGAAAGGAAGAAAAGAGGACACTTTCTCCCAGTCTTCCTTCTTCCACGCTGAAGGCCAAACGCCTGTGCCACCAGCGTTCCCAGGTCGCCTTCCCCTTGTGGGGAGGCTCCGTGTGTGGCTATTGAACCACTTGCTACCTATCGGTCTCAGGACTTACATTATTAGATCAGACAGATCTCTGTAAGGCGACCCAGTCTGAGACAGAAGGGGATCTGTGATGGTGCATTTTATTCTGAGTTAAGCCAAATCAAGTAAAAACCAGATAAGCACAGAGAGCTGTACACTCCAGAGAGAACTGTGTTTACATGACAAAGAAGACATACAGATCCTTTTAAATTGTGACAGGAACCAGAAATGAAAAACGTAAACTTCTCTCGCCTGAGGCAGCAGAGATGCATTGTGGAAATGCTTACTCTAAGATAAGCTTATGCAAGAGTTAACTCAATAATTTCCTTTAATTTTTAGAAGTAAAGATCTGTGGAAATACACAGACACATTCTCAGTCAGCCCACGTGGGTGGGGTGGAGGAGTGAGGAGATGGAAAAAATTAATACAGAGGCCTATCAAATATTTCATAATATGAAAATATGCAATCATTTTTTTAATTAGCAGAAGAGAAGTAAACCTATAAAATAAATTTACTATAGGAAGCAATAAGACTATATTCATTTTGAGTTTTCAGAAATACTTAAAGGGTCCGTGTGAAATAAAGTATTAAAAATTAGATGAAAAAAGAACTATGATATATAAGCAACAAATGCTAAGAAATTAAAGATGAAAGCAGAAAACATATTTGCATGAGTTAGGAAAGAAGAGAATCAACCAAATACTAAGTCGTATCTGCAATTTGGGAAATAGACTGAAAATATCCTTAAAATCTGATTACTGTAAAAGACATGATGAAGATCGAAAGCAGAGAATATGTAGAAAAAATACAAAGAATAGTTTAAGTCATGGATGAGCTACATTTATAAAACAAATAAATAGATTAGAATGAAGAAAACAGAAAATAAAGAAAAAATTTAAAAAATAGTATTTGTGTATGTGTTATTTTTTAACTAACCTATTGACTGTGGGACTTCATTATACTCCAGGTTCAAAGGATGCAAAAAGAACCACAGTTGGAGATATTGTGAAAAGTTTTAAGATTTGATGATAAATAAAATCATAAACACTCATGCGTAAAAGAATAAGTAACCACTATTTGTAGGGAAAGTAACATAGTTTTTTGGTTTATTATTTCACGTGTGTTAGCTGTCATAGAGGTGGACAGACAGTCTACAGGGATTTTTAGATCTGCAAAATCAGAACACAAAATAAAAAATGTTGTTACCTGTCCCAGAAATATATTAATTGAAAAAATAAATTCTAAAATAGAGGTTAGATTTATAGGATGCATAGCCTTGATTCCATCTCATATCTCTGTGATGGCCATCATATACATTCAAAATTAAGTTTAGATTACTCACTAATTCAACACCAATATGCCAAGGACTATGCCAGGGGCCAGAATGACGACCAAAAAGATGGTGAACAATATGACAATCAAACTGCACCAAGAAGAGGCCAATATAGATCCTTAAAGCACAATGACATAAAAATTAATAATAATCATACGAGACCTTACTGCATTGAGAGAAAGTGGGGAGCAAGAGAGTATGATGCGAAATTCTTTATTGTACATTAAGAGAGAGTCTTAAGTAGTAAACACAGTTTCGAAGACGGAAATTTTAAGTATTTTTGCATGGGATGCATATGAGAATGGGTATAGATAAGTAATATACCCAAATATCTATATCTGTTGGTATGATAGGTGATTTTTCAATTTGTAATTTCTATATTTCCTTTTTTTTCCCCCTTAAAATCTACACACCTGAAGATTACAAAGAAGAGGTGAAAATTTTTTAGGAAAGTCAAACAAACAAATATTTCTGGCTTATTTACTATTTGGGGGCAGAATCTCTCTTATCTTCCTTGCCTAAATAACTAGTCAGGTCAGCACTCTGTTATTTTAGTAAAGATGAATACAGCTGGGAATTAATGGTGGTGAACAGGGAATAGTCTTAGACCTCGTGACCTTGATTGCAGTGTCTCTCTATAAATGCGGGATATTAAATGAGCTGGAAATTGTTTCTTTTTCACCAGTTGAAGGAATATTTATTTTTACCTGACACACTTGCCCCCAAAGCTCCTGAGATTTATTGTTGTACTTCCCTATCAACTGACAGCTTTGAAGTGTTTATTGCATTTGTTAAGTGGTGCATACATTGCCAGAGTTTAAATACAACAGAGAGAAAGCCTCCTGATTCCAGCTTGGGATATAACCGTGGCACTTGGATGAGGCGGCCTTAGCCAGCCATACTGTCCCCCTCATCCTCTGCTTCCGGCGTCCAGACAGCAGGGGGGTGTCCTGCCCCAAAGTGTTTCTGACCATCCGAGGCTCTCGCGCCCAGAGCCGATTTCTTAAACATCCCTTAAACACCCCACTTTCGCTAAGTCTCACCTTAAGCTTACCATCGCGAGAGATTCATTCTTGCTTTTCTTTCTCTCCCATCAGCGTCATCATGCACCCCTCCCTTTAGCGCATTCCTGAGATCCTCTAATTCTTCTTTTTAATGCTGACAGGTTAAACTCCTCTCTGGTCCACAGACACGCACATCCCAACTCACGCCCAAGCTCAGGCAAGCGAAGAGGCTCGCAGGGACCGCTCCTGAACCCGAAGGCCTTTTAATGAGCATGAGTGCTGGTGCCCCGTCCCTCCCCCAAACACAAGCATTTCTTCCTGATGTGTACCAGCCTCTCCAAAGGGGTTTCAGTGAATGAGGATTTCTCTGTCATTTTCCACTACAATAGAGTCCAGTGGTGCTAAGACTGAGGCTCCTGGACCAGTATCAGAATCACTGAGGCTAGGACCATGTTCAGAATGCAGATTCCTGGGCCTTAATCCATAGCTGAATCAGAAATTCTAGGCATTTCTCTGGCGAGTCTGATGCATGCCAAAGTTAATCAATGGCTATAATCTGCAGCAACATGGGGAAAAATAATATGTATACTCTCGAAATATATTTCTGCGTGATGGGGTCATATTAAGAATGGTAGAATAGGGATGAAACTAATCCTAATAAGAAATTTCATCATTGAAATAATCTAGCACGCTTTCACCACCAGTACAAAACTGGTCTCCTTTGGCCTAAGAAATGGGCAGTATGGCTTGACTGCAAATTTTTAATTCATCTTTTTTTTCTTTGAGTCAGGTTACCAAGAATCTTGAAGATAATTGTATTTTATCCTAAATATAATGGGAATAGCTGAAGATTTTTGGCAGCGTTTGGAGGCTGGCATGGGAGGGTGGGAAGGCAGAGCCTGCCTGTGGGGACACAAGGTACGAAAGCCTCGGAATTAGCCTGAGGGGTCACGATATAGTTTGGTCTGGACTTGGGACTGAAGCATCAGGCAAGCGGATACATGTGAGGACAACATACAGGCCTCAGAGATGGACGGGATAGCGCTGGGGGACAGGAATGAGGGAGAAATGCCCGGGCTGGTTTGCAGACACCCGTCTGGATCGCAGGCTGACAAGGGAACCGTTCAGTGAAGGGAGGGGTGTGAGGAAGACCCAGGGCATGGGCAGGTGGGCATTTTCCCCCTTACCCTGTCCTCTGTGCTTAGCACCTGCCAGATCTCCTTTCTGATCTCACTGAGAGAGGGGCGGCCATACCAGCCTTTACCCGTTACCAAGGATGCGCATCATTCTGGCGTGTTAAAGAGTAAACAGGGGTAGCCTTGCTCACAGGAGGAGACTGAATCGTGAAGGTGAATGAAATCGTGGAGGCTTGCACGAAATCACACAGTTCACAGGTGGCAGAAATCAATCCTGAGTGTTCAAACTCTAGATGTTTGCACACTTGCCTCCCCGCCCCGCTCTCCAATGGAGAATCGATGTACATTCATTACACATCTTTGTCAGTCTGACTCTCTTAAACACTCAGATCTGCTTTTCTATGGCATGTGTTTTCCCTAAGGATTGCTAGTCTCCAGCATCCTTCCCCAAAACAAAGAAACGAACAAAACAACAACAGAAAAGGTCTATTATAGTTAGTAAAAACAGATTCCAAATAAAGGCAACATTAGGACTTTCTCTTAGCTACGTTTTTATAAGAAGTCTTTTCAGATCTACGCTTATTCGATGCATAGAGTTTGTTGGTCAAAGTATATATCTTTTATATCTTGCAAAATATATTTTTACAGTCTGCTATATCGCTAGTTAGTCTGAGAACTTCTAAATTATTCAAATAAAACTAAATATTTTATCGAAATATCTAAAATCTCTAGCGTTTAATGCCAGTTACTTTTTTAAATAGTAGGGAGAGTTTTATACGTCTATTTAAATTGAATAAAGTTTTGAATTTAAATAATTTCCATTTCTGAAGTGAAAATATCTCCAAAAATACTGATAACTCTGATACTTTAAAATTTGTGATTCAGATGTTACAAGGATGATAGAATAATCAATTTTCTTTATATATAAACCTGCAAACCTGGAATTGCCTAAAACTTTGGTCCCGAATCTAGACCAAACTATTGTCCCTCAGGCTAATCTCATTCCAAGGCGTCTGTCTCTATGTTAACTGCCCACCGCAATGCCAGCCTCCAACTGCTTGTAAAAATCTTCAACTATTTCCATTGCGTGTAGGATAAAATACAATAAGAAATGATCTCCAGAGAAGATCGTTAAGTCATTGTGTGTCTTCCTACAAGAGATACGTAACTTTCTTCCTGTTAGTTTTGCCAACATGATTGGCATCGATGTTGGTGATATTTGCAATCATCTCCTTCACTTGTTCTCATGTATTTAGAATGCTTATGAATGAAAGTCTTTTTAAATAGAACTTAGAAAAAAAATAGTTTGAAAGATCTCCACTTTAAATCTTTATCCTTAACATAATAATTAAAAATATTTATTTAAAATGGGCTTATTCCACTTGCTGTCTACTTGAGCATTCACCATGGTGCATGCAATGCTTTTTTCTGTTTTTCTCCCTTTCCCCAAAGAAATGGAAATCATTTTATTCAGCTTTCACCAGCACAGAAGAATGCGCACCAAAGCCGTGTGAATTTATGCACATTTACAATCTTCTGAGGATGATCTATAACACCTGTGTTCAATTAAAGTGCAGGAAATGCCTTGTGTAATGCATGTTCCGTCAGAAAAGCAATATGGGAAATGAACATGACGCTTCACGCGGCCGCTACATCACTTCACAGTGAAAAGGTGAGTCAATCCATCAGTCATTGAAAAAAATTACTGGGACTCATTTAGTGTGAAATGCGGCCCTCCATATTCAAAGGGAAATATGATGGGGAAACCTACTTCCGAAAGTTTTTGCATTATAAGTGGTGACATCCTAGTAAAAAGAAGGGAGAAAATGCTTCTCTGCGATCCTCGAGTGGGAAGAAATGGGACTGACAGAAAGTGAAACAAGTGACACTAAGGCTAAGACAGAACTCCTCAAACGAAAGAGAGGGTCGCCTTCCTTATGATCGATGCATTTAGGAGGTAAGCAGAGGGATGCTTTAAGCAGTAAAAAATGACATCCATCTATTATTAAGTCACGAGAGGGGGAAAAAAACCTTAAAATAAGTTTTGTAAAATAAGTAAATCTTCGCACGCCTCCAACCTTGAACGTGTCACTTCAGGACAGAATGTCACAAACCCGAGAGGACGCACGTTAGCCCCGGAGCCTCGGGAACGCGCCATGAGAGGCTTCTGTGAACAGCAGTCCACTTCCCCATGAGTAGTCTTGACGGACTGAAGAATAAAAATTGAGGCTTGGTCAATTGTCATTTGTGTCCCTTTCCTGGCAATTCACCTGGCTTTGTGCAGAACTATACATAGAGCATACATAGCACAGAGAAAGGAAGCAAGACGCAGTGAAGAGCACTCGAAATTGAAATGTTTGAACTTTCAAAGGACTTAAATGAAGTTGGCTTAGTCTGGCCTCATTTTCCTGGTCAGTAAAAGCTTTTCAGAGGGTGAATGCCTGCATTTTAGCAGAGTATTCTATATAAAGAAAAGAATCTTCACATAAGACATCTGTTTTAATTAAAACTGGAAAACGAAATGCTTCGTTAGAAAAACAAAGCTATGGCTTTTCTCAGCTTTCTAGGCTGTAGGTACGCTCCTGAATTTAAAATCAGAAATGCCTGAGTGGTAACAGCAATGCTTGGGCAGGTTTTCCCAGCCCTCTGATATATCAGAGAATCATTTACATCCGAGTATATTCACACGGTGTGTTCAATCCACCTTCTGAGAAGCTAGAGCGTCTTTCTATGAGTTCTGCCAGAAATCAAAAATGTCATCGTCTGTTAGTCACACTATGTTTTCAGGCAGCTAACAACTGAAACTCTGTCTTCACTGAGTGATTTGGAGCAGACCCTGCCAGGAGGTCAGTCACAGATCAAGAGACTGAGTTAGAGCTGGGTGTCTCCCTCAAAGGGACAGGAGGGAGGAAAGAAGGATGGCGCTGAGTCAGCATCCTTGGAGCATCCTGGTACTGAGCCTAGAAAACAAAGCCGATGTACAAACCCAAAGGCTGGGAGAGAGCGAGAAAGATACAGACACAGCCTGGGCCGGGACCCCTGAGATAGGAGAAGAGTGTGAAGCGAGGCTGACCCCTAAAAGCTACTGCAAGGACAACGGGAGTGTCCTGGCTTACTGTTCTCTGCCACTGAGACATACAGGTTTCAAAGGGTCAGCTTGGATCCAAGCGTAAATCAGGATCAAAGGTGTAAATACAGGTCAGAGACAAGTCTGAAATCTATCAAATCAGATAAGGCAATGAAAGTTTCAACGAGGACACATTATGTATCCTCGTGAGAAAATTCAGAATTACTATAGTGCCTGGTATAGAAAGAGATTTCAGAGCATCTGTCGTCACGAAAATTCTTGCTACTCAATTCTGTTCATTATATATCAACCTCTTTTTGTTAGTTGAGCTACTTTTTAAATTTAAAAATAAACAGTATTCCTGAACAGACCCTACTCTAACGCTAGTTTCCATGTTCTTCCACAATATCCTTTACTAAAGAGTGGATATCTGCTATGACAGGACTGGTCACTTGGATGTGGTACTCACACTGCCATCTACCGGAAACTACTTCACATGACAGTCAGAGGCGCAAGATGAGAGGATGAAGCTAAAAAAGTTCAATTCTGTGTAACTAACATAATGCTACAATCTATGGTGGACGAAAGAAGTAAAAATAAGCATCGTGGTATACCTCCGCTTTCATTTCTAAGTGAATACAGACAGTCTGTGTGAATTTCTTCATTCAACGTGTTTTGTGATTCTGCTGGTGAGATGAACAACTCATCACCCGATGGCTCTAAATGTTCTATTTTTGACACATAGAAATGTTCCATAAGTTTGAAACATTATTAATAAAAAAAAAACGAGTTTGAATGGATTCAATGTGGAATGAAAATTAAATTCACATTTTATTCGAAATACTGATATTCTGATGTTGCATTTTCTCATTGTTTTCATGTTTATTTACTCAGAGGAAATAGAAAGGAAATGCCATGTGTCATAAAAAGGCAAATAACACAGATATTTGAAAACTTTGGGAAATGGAATATAATGCATCACAATGCAGACTTTAAAGTTCATTTCACTCTCCTGCTAACAAATTGGGTCTCGAAAGATTTGGTGATGAAGCAAGAGCTACATGATGGGAACAGGATAAAAACACCAAGCCTACGAGAGGGTATGACCTAACTGAATCTTCACCACACAAAGCATTTTTGAAGGTCAAATTTTCATTAAAATCTTTTAAATTAGATCTTGAGGATCTGGATGCCATTTAAACAAAAGAAATTGCCACGTATTTGGGGGTTCCAACAACCTGCGGTACACAGACATGTAGGTAATGTCTACATTTACCTACAGAAGAAGTAAGATTTCTTGCTATTAAATCACATGCTGATTCCAAATAAAATGTATCAAAATTATCTTATTATTGTATTTGACTGTTTTGCATAATAAAATAAAACCATCAGAAAGCTTCATATATTTGGGATTTTATATTCTTCTTCATCATAGTTGACAAATGTTAAGAAAACACCATCTACCACCTATCCACATTTGTAAATATTGCAGATGTGATCTGTATTCACAATGCTACATATACTTTTGCCTTCTGATCTTCGAATGATGCTTAAAATATATAGCATCAATCTAGAAGAATTATATGACGGTAAAGGTCCTTGAAAGTGTATCTGATTCATCATGTTGGCTTCAGCTAGAAATACACATAAGTTAAGCTATACAGGTGAGTCTTATTATTCAATAACTGCACTCAGCGGTCTATAAATTCTCTTCTAAATAAGTCTATTTTTGAATTCAATGACCTTTGCTATCAAAACAGTCCTCAGATGTGACTGGATTTATGCTGCTGTAGGTTAAATTTATACCCTTGATGAAAATGAAAACAACGACATGACACTGTACCTTTAGGATTTTATCAGCGACTTGAATGGAATGACAACTGATCAGAAGAACCCTCACAAAAATTCTCTTTCATGTCAAGATTAATGTTCAAGTATTAGGTTTACATTAAATGCTAGTCTTGGCTTTCTCTTTAAGGAATAAGTGTGTTCATTTAGGGACACAGGCCCCGCCCTCTATTACAGGAGTACTGTCTTTAAGCTTAAGGTGGGGGGAGGTGTCTGGTACCCTACATTTACCTACAGGAGAAGTGAGATTTCTTGCTATTAAATCATGTGCTGATTTAAATCATGTGTTGTAGATTTGACATTCCAAAGAACAAATTATGACTTCTTTACCTGGATTTCAGTGTATTGATTTTTTTTTTTTTTTTTTTTTTTTTTTTTTTTTTTTTTTTTTTTTTTTTTTTTTTTTTTTTTTTTTTTTTTTTTTTTTTTTTTTTTTTTTTTTTTTTTTTTTTTTTTGCTCCTTTAGATTCAATTCTTTCTGTAGCAAGAGAACAACAGACAACAGACTCACTGCCCCAGGAGATTTCCTGGGCCACACACTGGTTTGCACGACAGAGAAACTCTATAGAATAATATCCAGCCCGAAAATTTGACTTAGAAAGAAAAAGGCTGCAATGCCTTTCCTTCCCCATAGCCGTGAAGCAAGGAAGTGACCATGTCTCTGAAATCTGCCCCCGTCCCAGGGCGCTGGTCCACGTTTGTCATCACGCTGTGTTCTAGGAGGAAGGACCGAGCTTAAGGACATAGTTCCATGGCACTGCATCACCATCAGGGTTTGTGACAATACCCTCCAGGTACAGACAATCACATCTATCACTGGTACTTGTGTCCCACCATCTTTTGTATTCTTGTGTTCTGATTTAATGATCGCGGTCTAAGAAAAACAATTTACCTTTGCTAACCGAATCAAGACGTTGAGCTGGCCTGGCAGACAAAACACTCATTCTAAACGGCGATCTCTTTCGAGAGGTCAATGATATTACATAGTTTGCAACAGGTTTTGTTTGTTTTATTTTCTCCTCTTCTGTTACCTTTGGTTCAACCAACTCTACTCCAAAATGCAAAAGTGCTTTAAAAGAATATATTTGGATTACAGGGCAAATCATCCGATTAAAATAATAAAAATAACACACTAAAACATCCAACCAATGGATCCATTCCATCAGCAAGCCTTTCTACACGTCACACAGAGTACACTTTGCTAGGTGTTACTCATTCACAAGTAAATGCGTCCTGTTAAGAGAGCTACACATTTGGGAAAATGGTTTTACCATAAATGGGTGGAGTCCGAAGGACACGAATGTGACGTTTCATTCAGCATGTACTGTTGACTCAGCAGTGCTCCTAAATATCTTTCTGTTATCTGGATTCACTCCCATCACTGCGGTACAGATACTGAGAACAAAAGCAAACTTGGGCGAAGGCTTGTTCTGCCTCGCCCTGAAGAAATCACGTGATGGAGTGATTCTTTTCAAATTTAGGTGGAAATGAACAGAAAATACCACAAGAATGGAAGCACACGAGTGTGTACACACACACACACACACACACATGTACATAGGAAACTTTTTTTAGAAAGTCGGCATGCCTTTTTGTTCCTGATTTTCCAAAGAATGTATTATTAATACATACTTTTTCTTTCTGTGTGTATTTTATTACCCTATGTCCATCTACACAATGCTTGAATAACATTTGTTCAAAACAACGAACACATGCATTTAGAAAAACGATCGGAGACATTTTATAGGTAAATGTATATGTGACAGTTCTCTAACATCTGCGAGTCCACGTTTTTCTTCGCATTGCCTCACTAAAGCAGTGTTTAAAAATATACATGATTGGGAACACATGACTCCCAATTTTCCTGAAAATTCAAAGCTCCCATGACAGTGAAAGAGCTTTCCACTTTATCAATGTAATCATTTAACTTCTCCTCTTGAGAAGCACACTGAGTAATTTTATGTCGTATAAAGGTGACATGTGTATAAGATACGGTGACGCTACCTTGAAGGGCAGTCAGCCCTCTGAATCAAATCCACCTTATTTCCATCATCGGGTGGACGACAGCCTTCTTCTTCCTACAAAATGCACGCTACACTTTCATTAACCATAAAAAACACATTAAAAACTCATAATTACGGCAGTAACGATGGCTTTTAAATAGCGCTAAAAAGTTTAAAAGGACAAAACCTCTCAAAAGACCAATACAGTATGAAAAAGAAATGATTATGCCACTTCATTTAGTGAATATTAAGTAAGCTTCTGCAGCTACTCACGCTGTCAGTTTATTTCACTCGGCTGAATCGTCTAATAATATTTCATTAAATATTTATATGAATAATCAAACAGCGCAGATGAAGAGCGTGTCCCCTGGCGTTCGGGATGGCTCCCGGATGACAGCGGCAGGTTGTGACGTGGGGAGGGCTCATTCGCTCTGGCTTACATGAGCTCTGAGTGCCTTCTGCCTGACCTCGGAATGAAGGCTATCCATCACGTCTTCTAATTCCTCAACTTTATTTCTTCATCGAGAAAGTACTGACGATAGAGAATTGAGTGCCTTTAAAAGTTGGGGTCGTGCTATACTAATTCAGCCAAGGAAACTGATGAACACGGCTCATTTTTTTTTAAACAATAGAAAATACACTCTTTGGTCTTCTTTGTTTAATGTCGCCCTGTCCATGTGGCTTAACTTCTATTTCCATTAAGTAAAGGTGAGTCGAGTATTTTGCTTCAGCTTCATACGTGATTTTATTATTGATCAGTGCGTGACAGCATGGTGACTTCAATTTAATGGTAATATTTGCTCTGAAACTCCACAAATGTAGTCACATGCTAAGTCTGTATTTGTCACCCCGAAATACGTGTCTCACTATATCATGGCTACTGATTTAGATCACTGAAACTTCATGTTAAAATGGTCCTGTGTATGCTTTCGATTCTAAATCTGAAAATTAGCCTCATATCACAAGTTTCAAATGAACATACAATTTCTTGGGTGGCCATTTTGAGTACTTAAGGTAATAAATAATTTGTATCTTTATAATTCTATAAAACATGGTATTATAAATTTACAGCCATACACTTAGATGTACACACACACAAAAATGTTGCTTTCTTTTATTTAAATCAAATCGAATGTGATTTACAGTTCTCCCTTGGAATTGATGGAAAATGTTATCTTGATCATTATTGGGGCTGATCCATACTCAGCTCGGGACCCTGTGAAAATATCAGGGATCTATCACATCTTCGGTGTTAGGATTTTCTGCTGATACGAAATGTTGTCCAAAGTTGTGTCGCCCTGCAGTCTGAGTGTCCACAATTTCTATGGTATGTTCGGGCAAAGGGAAGTCTGAAGAGGCCCGAATCCCTAGTGTCCAGCATCAAGCCTATTGTCACGGTAAAGAGGCAACAGCGTTTAAGCTCTGCGGGGTATTACAACCTAACTCATTATCCCCACTTGTCCCGAAAACCGCAGACCGCTGACCAAGCCCACCTGTTGCAAAACCTCTTCCCTCTCATGCTGTTTCTCATTCCCCAACCGAGTCACCACGCAGTTCACCACGTTCCACACATTTCTTGAAAACGTAGCACAACGTCCTCACTAAGTTGTACTTTTTTTTTTTTTATAATAGCTTGAGTGATCGCGTTAATGTGTCACTCAAACCGAGAACAGTTGCGGGGAGGAGGAATGATGACAAGGACACAGAGACAGCTGCCTGTCTTCTGGGCTCCCTCAGAAGCAGACCCTGACGTGCACTGATTTCTCAGGATGAATTTCCAGGTCCCACCCAGGGAAGGCCCATGGAGGTGCGGTTAACAGACAAAGAACAAGACACCAGTGTAACTGGATCTTACGTTACATAATAATTAGTATTTTATGTGGTATAAGTAAGTTCAAAATATTACACGGGATATGCTTATACTAAAAAAAAATCATTCTTTCCTGATGTCCTGTATTTTTACATGCTAGATCTGGCAACTCTGCCCCAGAGGTCTCTGGAGACAGACAGTGGGTCACATCTAAGAGAGACAGTGGACAAGGGAGCTAGAGATTTTAAATCTGTACTCACCAGTCATCGGTTAAGGGCAGCTCTGGATAGGCATACGCCCCCAGGCTCTTCAGCTCTCTGTGTGCTCAGAACAGTGGCTCAGAGGGGTCCGAGGGGAGCCCGCCCACAAAGGACACAAGTGCCAGCTGTTAGGCGAGAGCCACACTGGAACTTCCATGCACAACGATGACAGAGATCTGAGAGCCGGGTGGGAGGGCATTGAGGGCATCTGCTGCCCGCCTGTGACCCCAAGAAGCCTGAAAAGCGGGGTCACGGCCGGAGACAGTGTCGGGGACAGAGGAAGACATTCTGCAGAATGATTTCTGTGGATTTAAAGGGTCATGAGGTCATTCCAGAACATGAGGAAAACACAGCATGCCCTCCCACGCACTCACAATTTTACATCCCAATACCTTACCTTGCCACGAAAATTAACCAAGACATAGACTCTCCATGTTCCAGATATGGAAACGAATTTATGCCCTGAAGACTGCTTTAACTTGACAGCAATTAAAAGGTCATGAAATGGAGTTTCTAGCTTTATTTCCAGACAAACGCAGCCGTTTCTGATATATTATCATCCCAGAAGTGGAATGAACACGCACGTTACTCACACACTACCTGAATATTCATGAAATTTTCACGTAACGCAGAAGGCAACAACACTCCCAATTAAGAATGGAAAAAAAAAAAAAAACACAACTCAGAGTGTGAAACAAAACTTGAAATAAGCTTCCACTTAGTTCTGGGGTTTTCTGGCAATTCCATATCCTTAACAGAACGTATGGGCATCCTAGATAATTAGGATGCTAATTACTATTGGAGTCCTCTAGCCCTATGGACTGGTGCAGTTAAATTATTCTAAAGTTAACTACAGATTTCTGGCTCCTTGGGGCGAGTCGGGAAGAAGCATAATGAAAATGTGCCTCAGGGTTCAAAGGCGGTCTTGTCCTGTAACATATAATGTCTAATTATTCGAGATAAAAACATCACTGTTTTACATAGACGATCTGTAGTTGTGTTCCAACACGGAACTTGGCCATCGCGTAGTTTCTGGATTCTGCCAGTGCATGCGTGCAGACACGGACGCGGTGTGTGATGGTACATGACACGGTGAAGCAGTGACAGAACGGGGAAGACGTTCCAGAGACATCGCTCAATTGCCCTACATAACCCATCACGATGTGGCCGACATTGAGTAAATATGAAAACTAACTTCTTTACGCCCTCAGCCCTAAGGGACGTGGCCTCCCTGGTGAGGCAGATCCTCCTCTCTCCAGGGCCACGGCGCCGAAGCCACATCTGTCACTGCCCAGCATCAAGTGCTCTGTACAGAGAAGGCACGGAACGAGGTCCGCCTGTCACAGAAAGAAACCTCGGCGCTTCCTGCCTGTTCGGCCACATGCATAAGCCTTTGCTTCGCCTGCGAGGTCCACCCTGATCGGGCCCCTGCCTCCCTCCCTCTGAACCCCACCTCCTCATCGCCCCATTTTAGACACAGCCATTACATCAGGCCCCACTGCATCCTCTCTGCACCTCCCTCGGCCAACGGCTGCTCATTCTCTAACGCTCCATCCAGGGACCACACCCCAGGAAGCCTCCTCTGCTCCCTCCCAGACTCGGCGAGGCATCCCAGCTGGTCCCCCATAAAGTGCAGTGTGTGTGTTCTCTTCACAACGCCAGGCTTTGCTGTAATTCACCTACTCATGTTATTTCATTCCATGGGGAGGAAATATTTTTGAGATGAGATCAAACTCTCTGCATTCTCTAAATTGAGTAGAATAGGCAGGACTCATAGGAAGGTTTCAATGACTGTTGAATGAATGAATAGCAAAGACTCTGGCCAACAAGTCAAGTGAGAATAACCATAAACTAAGAAGAAATGTCAAGCCTCAGTTTAAACATAAGTGTACTTTTTTTCCTAGGCCGATTTTTAAATAAGGCTATAATACAGGTAATCGTTCGCCGGTATACTCAGGATACAATGTGTTAATACCATAGTTAAATGAAAACATAAAGGTCACTGGAGAGATTTTTATAAGTTTACCTTTGACAAAAAAATTATAATACACACAACTTTTTACCACCTATTTTAAATCACTTCTCATATTTGCATATGTACTCATACAAGCAGATAGATAAATGATTATAGCAACTTTGCTACAAGGACAAAATAGTAATTATTCAATTATATATGTGAACACCAGCTTACGCCTTAGCATTAAAGAACATAAGGATTAACAACTTCTTTAATAATAAGTTAAGAAAGATATTTAATTGTCTCTATTAAAATCAAGTAACAATTAACAATGATATTTGGAATATCAAATCCAAACACTCGATCTTATTTTTTTAATTCCAAAATGAAAAGAAAATTTCATTTGGTCTTATCAGAAAAAAATTGAGTTGCATAAGATCAACAAACTTGGAACTGGATTCTGGTAATTAAGGGCTGTGCCTGCCATCGAAACCTTAGACCCTAATTCTCTCTTATTATTTAATTAGACACTGGTTATTATTGTTTTGCACATAAATTAAATTCTACAAGGTGTGTTAGATGATACTCTAACATTTAAATAATCTTCTTTAAATACAATTTATGAATATGAATTAAGCAATCTTCCAAAGTGGCTATTTGAGAATTTTCTCTCTTCAAAGTGATTATGCCAAAAATGTCTACTTAGTGGCACAGTACTTAATTTTGCAAACATTACACTTTACAACTAAGCTAATCCATCACTTTCTTCCCCATTGCCCTTCACTCTGATCCTGAACAATATGATGGAAGCATCAGATGCTTACACAGTGATTTTATCAGGGACTTAGACCAGCGAACAGTTTCATTCTCCATATTCTAGTTCCCCAAAGGAGGACACAGATGCTCCTTTCGCGCTGTTGGTATATCCTTACACTAAGCCGTAGGTGACCAGCTCTTGGCTCAGTCATCTGGTCACAGACCAACCAAATGCTGGCGATCTTTACAGAAAAATTTCCTTAGCAGAAGTCTGACTAACCATCAGATCATTAGTAAGTGTCCAAAGAAGGCAATAAGTAATAGGTATCTGAGATGTATCAAAAGGAAGGCAATGAACTATCAGGATTTCTCCTGTATGAAAAGAATCCTTTATGGAGCACTATCCACGTGTAATCACATTGCATATATGAATATTTTATTTAATCATTATAACAACACAGGAAGGCAGATATCACTAACCTCACGTGACAGACACAGCCTGAAAATGCATAGAACTTGATCGAGTTTAACCAACTAATAAGTATTAGAACTAGATTATCAACTGAGGGTTGGCTGATACTAAACCGACTTCTCTCTACAATGACACTACAATACCTTTCACAGTACATATTACAAAATCAGTTGATGGTTATAGGTTTAATTTCATGCAGATTAGTCAAATGCACACATAACCATCTCTCCTTCCTGCTAACTTGGAGTACATTAAAACAGAATACATTTCTCCCCTATTTGAGAGACAGAGGAATGAAAATTTTCTATGTTCATGGATATGAAAGAAATAATGATTTTTTTTCCTTGGCTCATAACAAACGGGAGGAAAATTCAGGTGCGCTCAGTAAAAACATGATCATTAGGAAGAGAATTAAGAATACCTCATCCGCTGTCCTCCACCCCCCGTCTGGGGCGTCCTGAATGGCCACGTGCTGGCCCCTGGCCTGCGGGCCCTCCTGCTGGGCAGTCCCCATTCTTTTATCAATAAGAGGAAAAATATTAGCAGTTCAAATCATGGCTAAGTCAAGTACACTGGCACGCTGCATACAGCGTTTTGTTCTCTGTGGAACAAATTCTGTTCAATAAATAAATATCTCTTAGGAAGCCATGTAAAGCACCCACTGATTGACTCCAAGAAGAACATAAACCTTGGCTCATAGGTCAGAATATGCTGAATACTAAAATAAGCTCCTCACTAGAATTCAGTACAATAGCAGCAAAATAATAATTTAAAAACCTGATTGGCATTGTTTATTGAGAAACATCTATGAATTTTTCACATTGCAATCAGATTTTAATTCCATGGAAACCAATGGAGATAATAAAAAAAACTACTAAATTATAACAAAGCAAATTTTATTTCTGAAGCATATCATGTTTTTTTAGTGAAAAAGACTTTCAAACCAACCCCCCTATTCCCAAAAGATGCCTTGTTTGGTAGATGTATTATCTAAAAAGGAAGAAGCACTTTTAGAAGTGTTATCTCTCACTTCTGTTTTTTAAAATATATGTATTTTAAAAACCTTTTCTGAAGGCTGAGAGAACATCCATCAAACTCAAAAGACTGCGGGAAGCCTTGCTTTTACATAAGCCCAGAGGCTGCAGCAAATCTAGTTCTTTTTAGAAAACCTTGCTTTCCTGGCTTATGGAATTCTATTTAAAATGTGTTTTGCCTCATGAGTAATGTTGTTTTACCTACTACTTACATCTATATGAGGCACTTTGCTTCTATGCTACTACAAAGCAGTGTTAGTCACTCTAGACTTTCCAGCGATCACCTCTTTGTAGGATCCCTCTGGCTAATAACAATTTATATATTCCATTCCCTGAATCTCCTTTCCTTCTTTCTCCCCCTAGAAAATAGAGTTTCTAAAACCAAAAAATGGTAAAAGATAATGTATTCATCTCCAAGAAGGAAGTTAAATGCAAATATGGTCTCTCCTGTACAAGATAAGGGGCCCAGTGGATAAGATACTCTAGTGACACCTCAACTAGGGGGACGTCTCGAGGGTACAGTCTACACCGACTCAGCGATGTCACGTGACAGGAAGGCTGACACGGGCACCTCCGCCTCCACGCCATGCAGGGAAAAAGAGACGGGTCCAGCCGCAGTCCCGGCCCATGTGACAACAGCACGACATGCCCCCTCAGATCCAGATGCCACCAGGATGCTATCGTCTCTCTCCCGGGAACTTCAGGCCACGCTCATTTTCATCTTTCGACTTCCCTTTCATTCTCCTCTCTCTTTCAACCCAGACAGGGCAGAAATTTTAACCATAGGGGTAGAAAAAAACCTGACACTGACTGCTCAAGAAAATCAAATGCTTCCACCATGTGGAATGGTTGGAAGTCTCAAGAAAAGAAGCTTCCATCTGTTTACATCTCAAAATATTACCCTTGCGTCCTTATTCAAATGGATGTCTTTTTCAGCAGATATCTTTGCCCGCTGAAGACGAAACTGTCACGGAAATTGGGAACACTTGACACCTCCTTGTACTGTAGATGCTTTTTTAAATCATGGCTCAAATCCCTTAAAGCACTATCTAACATACAGAGTACAGCTCTTGACACACAGTAAATATTTAATTAGAATACTTATTTCTTATGTGATTATGAGGCTATACGACTATTTGCGTAGGATCTGCCACCAGGGGCACGTGAGCCAACTTGGGCTGACCTACATCCCAAGGCACGTGACCCCCAAAAGTACGTTCTCATTGTTTCCAACATCTTAAACAGAACTTAACGTTTTTCTCACTCATGTATTACTACAGTCGCTCATTCAACAAATATTCAATGAAGTGGCAAACACTGTACTAAACGTAAAGAATAAAATATTATTGTACTACGAATAATTACCATAAGTTGGCCCTCGCTGAACTAGTGACAGAGAGAGGTATTAACCAAGTAATCACCCAAATGTGAAATTGCTATTTTATGTAGTTAGAAAGGGAAATTACAAGGGAGGTCGGGGGAGGCTGTGCCTTTTGAGCTGAGATCTGAACAATGTCTGACGCATTATTCAGGTGTCACCCCTGAGAAGGGAGGGACTATGGCGCAGGCAGTAAGAACAGGACATGCAAGGCCCTGGGTGGAGAAGAACGAGGCAGGGTTACGACTCCTAAGACGGCAGAAAAGCGAGGACAGGAGAGGAGCACCGCGCAGACGGGGGCTGGGGAGACGCGTGTGGGTGAAGTCACCCAGACTCAGGATTTGCCGTGGACTGAGCCTGAGAGCCAGAGCACGATGAGGGCTAAGAACATGGGGGTGACGTGGGCGTGGTGGAAATCAAACTGGGAGGGGATCAAGCGAAGTGGATGGACCTGGGAAGCAGCACTTTTTATTTTTAAATAGGTGAGAAAAATGTAAGTTCTTTTCCAGAAGTTGCAAACAATGAAGAGATAGAGAGCTGAGACGTCAGCTGGCAAGGTGGCGGGGGAAGCGGTGGGATGTTTAGGAGGTGAAGCTGACATCACTGCTGACGGACTGGATAGGGGAGCGTGCATGGGCCGGGAGCTGAGGATGACTCAAGGATTTCCAGCCTTGGTCTGAATTGCACGGAACAGGTTGGGAAGAGTGTTCTTACACAAGATCATGACGTAGTCAGTGCCATTCCATTCATGGCCTGTTTTACTCACGTGTGTGAACTCTGATGGCAGGGCACCGTGACTTCCTACATATTTATAATCACTTCACTGCTAGAAAAACAAAGCTTAGCTCGACTTAGTGTCTATTCTCCAGACCATATGACTCTTTTATTATAGTGGGACAATCCAATCCCTTTAATAGAATCATATAATGTTTACTACTTAAAGGATCTTAAGAGACTTCTCAATATATTTTGAAAGAGAAAAAAATTAAAATAATTCTACAAGTATTAGTAAATCCTTAATATACAACAGACACTGTCTCCTTGACACACATACACACACACTCACACACGACCTATCAGTGCATTGGAAGATAGGAATATACTGGAATGAGTGGCAGCTGTACAAATTCATCCTTTATTCCTGAAAAACAAATGCATATGGTCATCCCCGAGCCTCTTATGGTATTTTTATGGATTGGATTCCTCTCAGCATTTTATTCTAGTTTGATCCCACACTCTGTGAAGGAGCACACCTCATTTTAATCAGTTGCCTACATTCGCTATCACGGCACACCCCGCAGAATGCCTGATTGTGGCCCCACATCCAATACCATAATCTCATAAACTATATGTAGCTTATTTAAAAGAAATACAGAAAGAAAGATCTTTTTGACTAAGGTGCACAGAAGTCATGTCTTCCGAAACATTTTAGTAGTTAAATAATGTCTTGAAGCTCGATCAACACCTACTCCATAAGTATTCGGAACTTCGCAAGTGTTAACAAGTTAAGTTCAACTCCAAGTTTCCCCAACACGTATGTGCTTGCTTTCTGAGCAAATAGAGGACAGTTAAATCCTGTGTTTATCATGTTCACTGTGAATATTTGATGTTCACACATTGTGGTAAAAACAAATCGGGTAATGTTGCTGCCTTAAAAAAGACAAAGCCACTATAAAAACCGACGCTCTCTGCTTTCTAAGGAGGACAGTTTCTGGTTCCGCAGGTGTGGGTTTTTTACACCATTTCACTTACGTGTGAACACAAAGTGCAGACACTGACGGGTTTGGGAACCACATTTTCGTACGCAGGGTGCATCAGCTCTTGACCAACGGCAGTTTGAGAGACAAGTCATTCAGTGGCGTGAGTGAAATAAAACTAACCAGGACAGTTCTTTTTCCAGTATAATCGGTGCTGTTATTACTGGGTTGTTCAACTAAAGCAGACTTACTGTGTATCATACCTTACGACCAGTGTGAGAGGTATTCTCTGAACGTGCAGCTCTAACCACGACTGTCACTCAAACAGGGGCCTCCTCACCTTTTTAAGGCGTTATGATAGAGTCGCATGTGAACGTGATTGCCATTGAGGAGGTCCAGATTTCCTCTTTAAGTGACAGGCTGTGAAGGACAGCTTGACTTTCAGGGCTCCACTTTCTCTTTAGAAAAGGGGGTGTAAATTAGGTCCCACAGAACCTTCTAGTAACAACATTTAAGCGGACGCACAGCACAAAGCTGCCTAGAGAGAGAGATACAGGCTCTGAATTGCAAGATAGAGATCATTGTAGAGAAAGTGCTTCTGCGCATTCCAATGAAAAAACAGACCCAAGTTGATAAGGGAGAGAAGATTTCTCAGTTATAAATGAGATTGTTTGGAATTTCAATTTTTTTAACACCTATAAATTGGAGAAGTCCTTAACAAACCCTCTCTTTAACAGATCGCTAGCACAATGTATTTTCGTAGTATTATTAGCATCGACTTTCAAATTTAATCCCATCACGACCTAAAGATGATTAACTGAGGAATAAAAACAAAATGGTAATGAGTCAGCACGCATCCCAGCTTCACGGCAAGATGACATGGTGTGTGACTCTGGGCAAGAAAATGTGAAAAAGCATCGGCGTGCTGAAGGCAGCAGGGTCCCTATGAACCGTGTCCCCAAAGCCCCTCATGGCCACTGTGTCCCTTACTCCACTCAAGGGCACATCCCACCAGAAGTGTGCTTCATGCCGCTTTTGCTGGTACCTGAGGCCCTTATGCCCTATTAATCGCTCTCCTTCATGTACTCAAGAAACACATTAATTCTTTTTATGTATGCCTGAAAAAAAATAACATTTGACATCTAGAGAAAGGAGGCTTAATTTTAGCTTTCACTGTTATTTTTTCTATGATATAGCCTGTTAAATACTATAGGGTCCCTTTGGCATTGCACAAAATCAAATAAAGATGTGTATTTCTCATGGTTAGTATAAAAATTAAAGGTAAAATGGAATATACTGTAGAGTGTCCAAAACATTATAAATCTGAAAAATAAAAAGAGAGGGGCTTCTCCTATCCTATTTTTTGGGGTGTAAAACCGATACAGACTGCTTAGAAATCAACAATAATAAAAGATATTACATTTGATAGCCTATACAATATGCCTAAAGCTGTTTTCAGAGAAATATTTCATAGTCTAGCAATTCACATTAATAAACAGAAAAAAAATAATAAATACCCAACCTAAAAAGTTAAAAGAATAAGGCAAGATGGATAAATATACTGAAAAAAGTAATAGAAAATATTGAAATAATGAATAGAATTTAAATTTACAAATGAGTCTATAGGAAAATAAGAATAAAACAGGTAAATCATTATCTAACTTAAAAAGAGAGAAAAGACAAATACACCAAAAAAATAAATAAAAGATGCAAATTTTTATAGAAAATGACATAAGGAATAAATTACTCATTTCTGTGAAAATTACTCTGCAAATGTAGATACAATATTCTTAGACAACTTATCCAAGATAGCATAAAAAATGGAAAGCTACAATTACCAAAAAAGAAACAGAGACTTGTCACAGGATGACCCCTGACCTCCCACCTCCAGACATACACGTACCAGGAAAGGCACCAGCTGCAAAGTAATGGAAATTCATGGAATTCTACTAATTATTTAAGTAACATAAAACTATTCTATTTAAATTGGTCAAGAACATCTTTAACAAATCTAAACATAAGTGAATGACAAGCAAAGAAATGTCATAAAGCAATTTCACTTACTGAACATAAACCCTAAATTAAATATTAGGAGAATAATAAAATAATTCTCTATTAATTAGAGTTCTACTTGATTCGGGTATAATTCAATAGTGAAGAAATCTACTATTACCATTTGCATAATAATAGATTCAAATATAAAACGTGTATTATCACTTAAATGTTAAAAAGATATTTGATAAAAATGTTACATCTGTGTTTGATTATTTTAGGTAGTACAGATAAGTTTAAAGTCATGGATATTTATTTGACAATGGAAAATAGATATAAGTTTGAACATATATTTAGACATCAATCTAGAACTTACAGCATTACAGTCTTAACTGCTTTGCATAAATGAGCATTCTTGTTAAATTTAGAAATGGTGTAAAGATAGTGACTATTACAACTCTTGTTTGACATCATTTTGGATAGAGCAGCTCATGTGATTAGACAAGAAAGAGAAATGAGGTAAGAAACAGGCAAAACTATTATTATTTACCAAAAACAATATCATCCCTGGAAAACTAAAGTAAATCAATTGAGAAACTATTTAAAAAAATAAAGGCTATTTCTTGAAGGTAGAAATTTAAATTGCCTTCCTCTATCACAAACAAAACCACCTTGACAAGACTCCACATATTAAAGCAATGAGAAAGGATTAAGCATGAAGTAATATATTTTAAAAAGTAATGCTTTTTAAAAAGCAAATTTAAATAAAATTTAAAATTCTCTGGCGGGACTGAAATATAAAATTGGAATCAGTTAGAAGGCAATATGCTTTTTCTGGCTAGAAAGGCTCAATAAGATAAAATGTCAAATTTTCTAAATTAATGTTTAAACCTTAATCTGCTACCATAAAAATGGCAATGTAATTTTTTTAAAACAAGTAAATTTTAAAGTTCCTAACACCGAGACATTAACAGTAAGAAAAAAACATAGAAGAAGGAATTCTACTAGTCTGCTTCTGGTGCCAGATTAGACAGAGACATCGCAAGGGAGGAGACAAAGTCCCATGTTACACTCTCCTACAAATAGGCCTTTAGCATAAAACCTCAATGATCTTTTTATTAGTAGTGGAAATCATGTATTGGTCAATGAATGGGGCTGGAAAAATTCATGCATCTTGAGAATATATAAAGTTACAACCTTAGAGTTTATATTAGAATTATTCCTGATGGGTTCAAGACTGAAAAATTAAAAATAAGCTGCAACGGTGTAGGAATGCGTACCTTCAGAGTGAAGAAGATCTTATTAAGTTTCATACTTAACTTGTGAAACCAGGAAAAAGAGGTAAATTAGGAACAAAGTAGTCTCTTTGGTAGTATATACCATTAAGGAGTCAAAAGCAAATGTGAATGAGAAAAAAAAAAAGAAAAAAAAAACGAGAAAACACCATCGCCAAACAACATCTGGTAACAAGGGGATCTTTTCTTCAGAGTTCCTTCAAGCCCACACGAAAATACCAGCACTTAACTGATAATTTCTAAAAGGCAATAATACTGGCAGTTCACAGAAGGAGGAAAAATAGATGAATAGTAAGAAATAAGTGAATCTTGTCTTTTCTTCCAACGCAAGAATGGTCTACTGTCATCTGAAAACTCATGGATGCTAAAAAATTAAAATAATTATATTTTAAAATACATTTCTAAGTTTGTAAAAAAGTAGGGAAAACCCCAAAGAACCAATTTACATGAATAAATAGTAAACTGAAGAAATGAGAAGGACTAAAGAAGGGACAGATGTCCAGATCAGGAACTCAGAGCATCCACAGTGAGGATGTTTAACTCTCCAGGCTCTAGCTAAAGGGCCACCTGGGGGAAAGGACACTAATCGTGGACAGTGGGACGTGGAAGAAAGCCCAGGCCTCCAGCCGTGCTGCTCCCCAGGGCTTCTGGAGAAGTCCCACTGCCGTGCTGTCCCATCCAACAGCCACCAGCCGCATGAGGCCATCGAGCCCCTGAAATCTGCCTCGTGCACCTGAGGACTTAAATATTTCATTCTATTTAGGTTTCATTCGTTTAAAATGAACATTTAAAAAGTCATACCAGGCTAGCGCCAAAGACAGATGAACAAACACATTTAGTAACATCATCATGCATGGAGCACGTGGGAGGAAGTAAGACGAACTCAAAGGTCTGGCCAGAGTCTGGGCTCATACAGCATTTTGGCAAAGGAACAAAATATTTTGAGAAGGAAAAGGACCTTGAGCCTCTATCACTAGCAAACTGTGGGAAGGCACACACATGATTAGCCAAAGGCAGATAAAGTCTCCTTAGTGTAGTTCCCTGTGTAAATAATCCCTCTGGTGTCTCTAAACTGATTAAGGCCTAAAGATGTCTCCATCTTTAGGGCTTAACCTGCCCCTCCTGGTGGAGAGGGGAAGAAGACACCCTTGTGAATTTGGGTCCTGCTTTCAAACAAATAGCTCTTCTTGTATCTGCTTCTTCTCATTTGCCATCAACTGAAAATAATTTTTCTGCCAAGAGAGCGTATTTGGGGTGGTATATTCGGCCACCCTACAGAATGCAAAAAGATTCAGCACCCAACACGGAGGGAGCTTGCCAATGATAGAGAGAAGGCCAGTCTCGAGATTTCTGCTCAAGCTGCTGCTTCCACGTTATGGACTGAACCACATCCCTCAAAACAGATCTATTGAAATCCAGACTCCAAAACCTATTCACTCATCTGCCGATGGACACTTAGGTAATTTCCATGTCTCGGTTATTGTAAATAATGCTGCAGCGAACAGGGTGGTGTATCTATCCTTTCAAGGTAGTGTTTAATTTTTCTTGAGATAAATACTCAAAAGCGCAATTGCTGGATCAGATGTAGTTCTGTGTTCAAGTATGTGAGAAACCTCCAGGCCTCGCTACCGTGTTCATGGTTTACGCTCCCAAGGACCGTTTTACGTTTCATCCACATGCTAACATGTGTGTTTATGGCATTTTATGCTTCATTAATATGTCTATGAATATACTTTTAAAATTCCTTACAAAAACATGCATTTTAAATTAGAATAATGTCCTACTCTGAAGTTAAAAAAGGGAGAGAGAGGTGGAGAGAGAGAGAGAGAGAGAGAGAGAGAGAGAGAGAAAGAAAGGTGAAACTCAGAGAGTTATTTGCTATTCTCACAATGCCAGAATGCATCAAAATTAAAATTCAAACTTATGTTTACTGGCTCCAATTTCCATGGGGTTTCAATATAATATTCATTACCTCTTGCAAAATTTACTCATGATTTTCACTTACTAAAATATAGTTAAATCAGCTAGCCAATGACTTTAAACCCTAAAATTTGTTTTCAAGATAAAAAGAATTTTTTTTTTTTACTTGAAATTAGGCAATGACTAATCTCCAAAATAACAGTATTAGGGGAAGTAAGTGGTAGCACTAATCCAAAGAACGCCCCACACAGACAATTTTAATGAAAAAGAATAAAAACCTGAATTTCAAGGATAAGCTAATCCTGAAGTTACGGCTGTGATACTTCTACATTTGTATACATTCTGACAGACATCTCACTGATGATGAGAATATACATCAGACGGTACAACTTTACATGAAAGAATAAAGAGCAGAAGGAAATGTCTGTGTTGGAAACGCGGGAGTAAATGCCAACCTTTTCTAATCTTTCATTAATTTCTTATTAAAATTCTTGCTTACATAGTTGAATGTCTGATTTCACAGACAGCACCATTATTTTGAATTATAAGCGTCTACAGTGGCTTCATTAAATCAAGATGTGTCCTCACGGAGGACAGTGTGTCTCTGATTTCTGACCTTCTAATGTTCTAAACTGTCAGAAATTTTACAAATGACCTTTTATGCTGTACTTCATTTGCCATTTTTGTGGCAACTTTATATTTTCTTAGCTCATGAGGGTCAAATCCCCAATGTAAATTTCTATGAGGGCAGTCATTTTTTTAAAAAATCCCATCATTTTTCAGACTGAATAAAGGAAAATGTTTACATTGAACTCTATACCAAAAGGTTATAGAAACCTTGTCAGCACTGTTTTTAAAAAAGTGAGTTATTTGAAATATATGGACAGTTTAAAAAATATTGAATCATAAAGAGAAACATTTCAAATCTATGTCCACCATAAAAAAGAACATATAGTGGTTACTAAATTACTTTTTCACAAGCAAAACAGTACTTTTATTACTTTAGATAATACTACTACACAAATTTATTAGAAAAAACAAAATAAAGTAGTAAAAAGTGAGGGTGCATTCTGGGTATTTTGATTTTTCAGGGGTGAACAAAACCGGTTTGGGGAGACACCATATAGATTAACCACCTTATGCTCCATAAACAGCTCAAAGGACAGGACACATGACTTAAAAATTCAGAAAGCATTTCGTTCATTTGGCAATAAATCTAACAGAAAGGTACTAATCATTGGTTTCCTTTTATAAAATAATGGGGAAAATAATCATCAGTATTCACCTAAGAAATTCAGCATTACCTTAGCAACAAGATCAAGGGGGTGAAGTGGCCCTTCTGGGCAATTGTGATGTGAAGTCTTGATTTATTCTTCCATAAACAGAAAAATATAAGCTCTGTAAAACTACCTCCTTAAAATCACCTTAAAGATGAGCCTGTTTAGAAAGCAATAAAAACGAGATAGTGAGGAGTCAGGCATGCAAGTTATGAAGTCCTCTGGGATTGTTTGTTTGTTTTCCACATTGGGCTTGTATTAAAAATTTGAAGCGAAGGTGAAAACATATAACAGACTAAAACATGTGGCCTAATGCTAGATATCATTTCTTTCATCTCTGTCCATCTTTCTGTAAGTTACCACCTGTGCTGGAAATCTGACAGATAAACTAGGCAAAAAATATTACGGAAGAAGGAAGGAAGGAAGGGAGGAAGGAAGGAAGGAAGGAAGAAAGAAAAGAAGGAAGGAAAGAAGGAAGGAAGGAAGGAAGGAAGGAAGGAAGGAAGGAAGGAAGGAAGGAAGGAGGAAGGAAGGAAGGAAGGAAGAAAAGGAGGGAGGGAGGAAGGGATGGAGGAAGGAAGAAAGAAAAGGAGGGAAGAAGGGGCTAAGGGAGGAGGAAAAAAAAGGGGGAAAGGGAGGAAGAGAGGGAAGAAAAAGGGTTAAAAAAAATGGTCCCAAATGCGAGGGCCAAAGGCAAATGTCCATGGCATCTTCTGGGACATTTTATATATCCTTAGCTAGCTTAGAAGAGGGACCTTAATATCAAGTTTAATAGATTTTCCTTTTATGTAAGTCTAACTACTCTTAGTATTCTAGTTGTTTCTCCACCAGAAGGATACTAAAATGGCTTCCCTCTGCTCATCTGTTCTCTCCTCTTTAGGGTTTTTTGAAAATTATGATACTTCGGTCACCTAATGGAAAGTTTGGAGCCCAGGTCTGTGATGGGCCTATAACTACCTACAAACGGGAAAGAAACGCGAGATTTCAGAAAGTTGCTCCAGCACAGACACCACCAACTGCCATCCGATAAACTGCTGCCCTGACCCATCTCGACTCAACCTTAGCCCCCTAACACCCGTCTGTCTGTCGTCACTGGCTCTGAATATAAATAGAATCACACAGCACTCTGGAGCCTCTAATATTTTCTCAATTGGAACTCAGTGTCCTTTGTGGCTATATGGTAATGTGTCACTTCTAAAAACATTTTTTTTTTAAATAAGGCTGCTATGTCCTAACGAGTCTCTGCTATTTCATCTGCACTCTTTTAGTTTTATGGGCTCTCTGGGTCCATTACTCTTTTTGGGTCCAGCGACGTCCCCTTGGTGAAGTTCTCTGCGAACAGAACACTCATAAATTCGCAGCCCAGTCCAAGCAGCGGGAATGGGGTGGGCAGAGCCCAAATGTGAGTGTGCTGGGTTGTCGCCTCTTCCTACTGATTTTCTCCCTCCCTGTGGTCTTCATTTGCCACCTGGCTTCAGAAGAAGATTTTTTCTAGACCTTTTCTTTATCCTTCTTTATGAAAGTTTCTTCTCACTTGGCTCTTGGTCATGTTAGAAGGCAACTGACAAATAACTAAATCCTCAAAACTCTGACTTGGCTTAATTAAAAGACTCCCTATCACGACCGACAATGCAATGACTAGCTGCATTCCAGGAGTCGATAACCTGTTACGTAAAGATTTAATTCTTCAATGGTTACAATTCAGCCATCGACTCAGGATGGGACAACGTGGAAGACCAGACCACCACGTGCCCGCATCATGGAAGCACTTCATCTACTCTCCTGATGGCTGGACTGTCTACTCTTGCTTTGAACAGACTTTCACCAACCTTCCAGACTTTCACCAACGTGGAGTGACATACACAGACGTGTGGACCAGCCACACTTAATACCTATACCTATCGGGCACTGGCTGGAAGTCAGAGTTATGCTTAGATGCAAATTCCTAAATCTCGGTCTTAGTCTGCATCTCTTAAAACCAGGGGAAGATGGTAACGTTTTCTTCTTCAACCCTGAATTCTACATTCCTTTGAAAGAGAAAATGCTCAATATCATCAACAGAATCTATTAAATGTGCTTATAAGGTCTGTCTTCTAACCGACGATGAAAGAAATCCTGAGTGAGTCTGTAAGCTCCCTTAGGTTCCAAGCCACACCAGCATAGTTGGGTGCTGCAGACCCAAACGTGGCTGGGTGATACCCAGGTGGAAGATGGTACTCGCTGAGTTCACTGTCAAGTGTCACACCAAATGATGATGATGGCGTGGCTGAAAATCCATTATTGACTCAGAATAAGTAGGCCGAAAAAAGTATTCCAGAATATACAGTCTACTCCCTAAGAAGAATCACATATGGGGGATCGACAGAAACTCACCCACTAACTAGTAATTAAGCAGCTATGACAGTTTAGACAGCACGTTACTACCACAAGCTCAGACAAATTCAGCAACGGAACCAAACAGAGATTTCATCAACAATCCTTATGTTCAGAAACTGGATATATGTACAGGTGGCATTCGGTACCTGTGGGAAAAGCTGGCCTCTGGAAATAACAGAGCAGGCACCTTTGAACTGGTCTTCCTATTTCTGTCTTTGCCACCGTCATCTACACTCACAACAGCAGCCAGAGTCCCCTTTAAAATAGTTAAAATAGAATTGTTCTTCTCTCGTTCAGAATAAACCCAAAGCCTTCACAGTGGTCTGCAACGCCTTACACATAGTGTGCTCCCCTAGAGCCCCCCGTCTTTTCCCTTTAAATTCTCTTCAAGCCCCAGCAGCACCTACTGCCCTCGAAACACATCAGGAGACCTTCGGTGCGGGGTGTCTGCACTTGTTCCCACGTCAGCAAAATTAAGTTTAGCCTATTTCACAAATAGAAGCAAAACTTAGGTTATTTCTTATTCGTGCCTCCGATATTCATAAAAAAACCTTAAGTCATCTGCCTAAAAATGTGTAAGATAACTACTTTTGACCAATCCTCTGTCATCTAGAAGCCACCACTGTAATGACCAATCCCTGAAAAGGTTAACCTCTTCAGTCTCACTTTATAAGCCATCCTGCAGCTTATTGTACTACTCAACAGCAAAAAAAAAAAAAAAAAAAAAAAAAAAAAAAAAAAAAAAAAAAAAAAAAAAAAAAAAAAAAAAAAAAAAAAAAAAAAAAAAAAAAAAAAAAAAAAAAAAAAAAAAAAAAAAAAAAAAAAAAAAAAAAAAAAAAAAAAAAAAA
>PVKZ01005012.1:0-63540 GCA_004027375.1 Macroglossus sobrinus | reverse complement strand
AAGGAGGCAGCAGATGAAGGGGGTGATTTTGAACAGCAGCCACAAAGGGTGACTGGATCTTACACAGTGGGCACACTGGAAACGCCCGATGGCCCCCAGGCATGAGGGAGGGGGGCGATCACAGGCCAACCCCAGCCTCTCAGGGGGCAGGGGCGAGGCAGAAGACTCCAAAGGCAGAAATGTACGTCTGGGTGGTTTAGCAGGTCCCTGGGCCCGTGAAAAAGCAGGTCCAAAGCAGTGCGTCTCAATTCTTACAAAAATCACTGCACCCCTAAGCAGCCTTTTAATGCTTTTTTTTTTGTAATTTCCCCTGCCCCCATGAAATTTGAATGCCGCAGATATAATATTGGATATCTGTTTGTGTACTGTGGCCTTTTGTGTGTGTGGGGGGGGGTCCCAAACTATTAAAATATTCAAGACATTCCCACCCCATCCCCCATATTAGTGAGGATTCTCCAAAGAAACAGAATCAATAAGATGTGTAAGATATATGTGTGTGTGTGTATGAGATTTCATTTATATATATATATATATAAGATTTCATATATATATAAGATTTCATATATATATATATAAGATTTCATATATATAAGATTTCATATATATATATATAGATAGATAGATAGATAGATATAGATATAGACATATATAGACATTCACACCCACACACAGATATAGAGACTGGTGGGTTTACAGGGTTCCTGAGAAAGGAACATACATATGTATATTTATACGTACATACATACACATAAATATATAAGAATATATATATTTGCAATTTAATTTTTATATATTAATACGTAAATGAAATATGTTTATGTATAAATATATAAGTCTATGTCAGAATAGATGATTATGTAGTGAATAAATGTGTATTTGCATATAGATATATCACCGCACCAGTACCACTTTCTACCAGGTGGGGGCGACATTGCCCCTGTTGAGGATGCTCGGCCCTGGAGACTGACCCAGGTGCAGACAGGTACAGGTGCAGAGTCTGGTGCAGGCACCCCAGGCCCACAGCATCCCTCTCACTGAGGTGACCCGGCACGGTGCGTGCAGGAGTGGCAGGGGACTCCACAGGGACAGGGAGCAGGGCAAAGCACATCATGTCATGGTCCCCAGACGGCGAGGGCAGGACAGTTTTGAAGCGAACGACGAGCTCAGAGCATCATCCCTCACTGCAGGAATGCGGCTCTGGATTCTGGGCTTTTCCCAGGATTCCCACGCAGTGTCCGTGTGCCCACAGCAGCCCCGGCGCCCCGCGTTCGGGCCCTGCCTTGGGATCTGGCTGCGAACATCCCTCTCCCAGCCCGAGTCCCGCCACACGCTCCCGCCGGTGTCAAGCGCACGTCTCGTGTTCCTGAGCCGACAAGCATTGGAACAGATGGTGGCTGACACCTTTCTCGGGAATCCTGGGAACCCAGCCGTGTACCCACGGAGGTATGAAAAAAAAAAAGGGGGGGTGATCCGAAAATGTGGCGAAGAGAGAAGAGAGATGGAGGTGGGATGAGCCCAGGAGGAGACGGTGCTTTCTCCCTGGCGTGACGCGGGACCGGTCCCCGCCACAAAGCCAGGGCGGGACAGCAGCACCCTGCCTGGTCCCCGAGGACGCTTCCTCCAGGGGTTCTGAGATGAGTTCGAGGACAGCGTTCCAGCTTTTTTAGGCTTGCCTTAGAGTCTCAGAGCTGCCTTCAGGCTCTCCTGAAGTCGTGAAAACGTAATCACAGAAAATGTGGAGAGAAGGGGGAGAGCGACAGGATATGGCACGCACCGACTTTTTCCGCGAAAAAGCATAATTCGCTATGTAATATGTAGTGGATATAATATATAGTGAATATAATTAATATCATATCATATATCATATCATATATAATAATATAATATAATATAATATAATATAATATAATATAATATAATATAATATAATATAATATAATATAATATAATATAATATAATAATATAATATAATATAATATAATATAATATAATATTATATAATATAATATAATAATATAATATACAGTATAATATAATATAGTATAATGTAATATAATATATAATAATATCATATCATATCATATACAGTATAATATAATATATTACAATGTAATATAATATATAATAATATAATATAATATATTATAATGTAATATAATATATAATAATATAATATAATATAATATAATAATATAATATAATATAATATAATATAATATAATATAATATAATATAATACAATACAATATAATACAATACAATATAATATAATATAATATAGTATGATATATAATAATATATTATAATATGATATAATATGATATAATATGATATGATATGATATGATATAATTAATATAATATATAATATAATATATAATAACACAGCATCCAGACTTCAGCACTGAAGGGCAAGCAGAACATTTACTCTACTGTTTCATTGATAGGATTCAAGAAAAAAAAAATAAACATAAGCAAAGACTGTCTTTTGCGGGGAAGAGGACAATAGCAGCGTTAACCAGGAAGTAATGCCCTGGTGAGGTGTCCATACCTGCCTTTATGCCAAACGATTTTATAATTTTATATTTTTTTTAAATAAATGGGGCAACGATTGTTGCCTCTAATCCAAGACACGGTGCCAAATCCTTTCCCCTTTTATTAAACTTGAGATGTAATATCTAGATGACACACGTCCTGGTAGCGAATTCATCTTTCAGTGTCAGTGACAATTTGGGGGGCTGACCACATGAAACTACTAGAAAGCCTGCTCTGATTTTTCAGTTCCTGCAGAGCGAGGGCTGTGCAGAGACGCTGACAGGAAGAGCAGAGAATCCCGTCCGATGGAACCTATCGCTGTTTCCAGCCCAGAATCTTCGAAAGCATCACACCGATCACTTCCTGCACTTTACAGAAGTGGAAATGGCATCTGGGCAGGTTGAATCACTTGCCGACGGTTACCAGCTGGCTGGCCACAGACGTGTGGGGAGAAACCAGACTTCCTGCCTCCGAGCGGGCCCACTTTCTCCCCCTCACACAAAATGATCTTTACATTTCGAAAATGCCACCCTATCGCTGTTCGTTTCCGTTTAGAGGGCTTTTCAGTGAAACTGGGGGTAGTTTTCTCACGTACTTTTTGCGGTTTCCCCATGTGACAGGAGGGGTGAGGGAGCCCTCTGGGGTCTCTTTGATGAGGGCACTGATCATATCCATGGTTGGGGGGGAGCGCTTGTGACCTTGTCACCTGCCCCACAGTGCCACCACTTTGGCCGTTAGGATTTTGACACATGAGTTTGGGGAGGACACAAACGTTTATGGTAAACAGCAGGAAAATAAACTTCATCTAAAACCATAACAACAGAAAAACACATGAAGATCGAATTCTGTACAAAGTTAGAATTTTATGGAAGAAAATAGGAACGAAGATATCTAAAACACTCAAAAAGACATGTCTACAAAGTAGGTACAAATGTAAGCGATTTCCAAACAAGCTTGGAAAATTAAGAAAATAAAAAAAGATACGGAAATGCTTCAGAATAATAAAAACTTAGACATGAGGCGACAGGCATTATTAAGGATCAAGAATAAAAGAGTCATTTCAGAAACGAAGATGAAACTAGAAGGAACATGAAAAAAGAATAAACAAAATATAATGTCTTAAGTAGAAGGTGGGAAAAAATATCAAAAAGGAAGTGAAGAAAGAGATATGAAAGATCTGGGAGGAAGTGACAAATGCTAAAGGTGGCGAAGCAGACTAAACATATGGACAATAAAGAGTTAAAGAAGGAAATCGTGCAAGGGAATGGAACAAATACTAAAGAGTATAATCCAAAAAAAAATAGAAAAATAAAATAAAATTACACATCAAAAGAAGATGCCACGTATCTATAAATATTAACCAAGAGAAATAACACTTAGAGATATTCTACTATAATTACAGGCCTTAAAAATATTTTTAAAAGATTAAACATGATTTGGGCATCAGAAAAAAGAAAACGGACATTTGAGTAAAGAATACTAGACAAGCATCGGACGTCCTGACATGGACTGCACGCCAGAAAAAAAGATTCAGTCACGTGTTTAAGAAAATGAGCACCCCGGTTTGATATCCAACAAAACTGAACGTAAAGTATAAAAAAAGCAATGATAGGTATGGAACATTTTGAGGAATAGCGTTCCCATTTGGGGAAAAATGGACTAGAGAATAAGCTTTTGACGACCAAAAGTGCCCCTCACTGGTAGGAGGGCAGATGGTGAGGGATCTATTTACAGTAAGCTGCAGAAATGGGACACAGTCACAATACAGGGTACCACTATGAAAAAATGGGGAGATGATGGGGGAGCATATGCAAGAAGATTTATCTTAATGCTTTAAATAACCACATTGGGAGTACATGAGAATCTTAGTTTTTTTATTAGCATGTTTATTCCAAGTCCATCGTGTGCAGGATAAAACGTTTACTAATGATGGGAAGTTCTAATTTTATTCCTTGTATTCTTTAAAATCGGGGTTCACGGTGTACAAGGAAGGAGTTACAAGTGTAATACAGAAGCAGCTAAATGAACTCTTCGTAGTTTTGAATTAGATTAGACATATCTTAAACATATAATTGTATATTAAACACATATTAACATATATTTGTTAAACATACATTAAACATATAATTGTATATTAAACATATATTAACATATATTTGTTAAATACATATTAACATATTTTTTAAACATATATTAACATACATTTGTTAAACATACATTAAACATATAATTGTATATTAAACATATATTAAACATATATTTGTATCCATGTGTACAAGGCATAGAAAGAATGATATACATCAGAATTAGAAAAACTCTGAGATGCGTGTGTGTGTTTAGCTCCACTGAAAAGAAAAAGATGGCTACTCGTGAGCAATGACTGTGGCCTCGAAGCACCTGCCTCACTAAGGGGGACCAGGACATCCTGCAGAATTGCCTGGATCCAGGTCGAATGCAGGAAATGTACAAGGTGAGCCAGGGACGTCCTGTCCCGTTGGAAAGCAAGGACGCTGTTCGAGACTCATCAGATCATCTCAGAAGGACACACAAACCAAGCTGGATAGGTTCCCCCTGAGAGAATTTGCACTGTGGTAAAAATAACTTACAACGACATCGAGGGGAGAAAAAGAATGGTCGCCCTCAGAGGATGACAGAGAACTGATTTATTATCTTGAAACGTACTAGGTAAAGGAAAACATTTCAGCATCAGTCCTGTCTCCTATATGAACTGTTTCCACTGCATAATCAGATAGCAGATGGGAGTGTCCTCTTATAAGGGTATTATAACTATTCAATAACAATAAAAAAGATACACTGTCTCCACTTAACAATCCCCAATGAATGGACCAATGTCGGCATTAAGCATCAATGACCTCTGACAGCAAAAAGAGTGACAACTGGACATCACGTGTCTCCTATGGTCTTGTCGAACTATATAGCAGGTAGAGGAGTGACAAAGGGATCAACTTCGAATCTGATCCAGATTCTAGATCCCAATTTCCTGGGAATATAGAGGGCAGAGACATACACTGTATCATGAGGATGTAATTTTAAAATTCCAGGTGGTGGAGAATTAAACTTCTTGTCCTATCATCCAGGTCCTTCAAGACAAGGATGAAAAGAGAACTTTAGATTAAAAGAGATCTAAAAGAAATACCAAAAAATTTTTAATGGACAGTGCAATGCTCTAGTGTCTAGGGGTGTACATTTGGTTGATAAAATGATTCTTTAAAGACACATAATAAAAGTATAAGTATAGAAATTAAGGGAGTGATTACTTAAAGGATGAAGAGGGGGTTGTATTTGGGAAGAAGGATATGAAGGTGCTTCTGGGGTGGCCGGGAAAATTTTATTTCTGACCTGAACGGTGTTTCTCCTAAAACCTTTTATTAAGCCATACATTTGATTGACATGGCTTTCTGCCATCTGGTTTTATTTCACAATAAAAAGATTTTTGAAAAGACAGGTTGAAATATATGGTGATAATATTATATAAGGTTGAGAGAGAGGCAAGTGAGTTTAAAGTGGACTAAGGTTCTTCTATTGTTTGGGAGAGGGTACAGGTGATGGTTACCTTTACACTTTAGGTTACATATTGAAATGTCTGATGAGAAATAGAATATAGAACCCTTCATGTAGTAGAAAGAAAAACTGGGATGAATAAAATAATTCGAAAGAAGACAAGAAAGGAGAGAAAACAAGGCATGGAACAGGTGTGTTCTGGGTTAAACCGTCTTCCCCCAAACGATACGCTGAAATCCTAAATACCGGTCCCTGTGAACTTGACCTCATTTGGAAATGAAGGCTTCGCAGATGTAATTAAGATGAAGCCATGACTGGGGTAAGATGGGCTATCTAATGCAATATGGCTGCGTCCTTTTAAAGAAGAGACTCAGACTCAGAAAGGACAGGCCAAGAAATGGCAGAGGCAGAGATTAGAGTGTTGAACAGCTAAGTACAAGCCGAGAAACTCTGATGATCAACAGCCACCACTAGAAGTTAGAAAGAAAAAAACAACAATGAATAAATTCTAAAAGTAATTTAGGTAGTAAAGATTCTACCAAGAGTCTCAGAGGGAGTGTGACACTGTCATTTTGATCCCAGACTTCTGGTCTCCAAGGGGATGAGAAAGAATCTTATTCCTTACCTCAAAAAATTCATATGGGAAGGACCCAGATCTAGAAATAGGATACATTTCTTAACTAGAACCCAAACGGCTATCCATGATATAAAACAGTGGATTTCGTCAAAAATTGTAAATTGCCCCATCAAAAGACATTGTTAAGAAAGTGAAGAGCACCAGAAAGTAATTAATTAATTAAAAACAAAATATAAAATGAATAAATAATTTTTCTAAAATAAAGGAAATGAAGAGGCAAACCACAGAATGGGGGTAAAACACGCAGTAAATTCTAACAAAGAACTCAGATCCGTAATATATAAAGAGCGCCGACAAGTCAATAACAAAAAGCAACCGATTTTTTTAAGTGGAAAAATATGTGAACAAGGACTTCGCACGAGAAGGCATCCAAATGAGCAATAAATATAAGCGCCATTACTACTCATCAGCAAAACGTGAGTAAAAACCACAATGTGGTATCAGTAGACAGCAACCTGAGTGGTTACAATGGAAAAGGTCAAGGTCAAGTGTGGCAGGGATTAGAGCAACAGAACTCTCATCCATTTCTGTGCGAGTGTAAATGGGAAAGCTGTTTGGTGCCATCGAATAAAATTAAACAACACGTACTCTACGTAACTTGTACAAGAACTTTTATAGCAAATTCATTTATGATTTTCCCAAACTGGAAGCAATCCAAAAATCCACCAGGAGGAGGATGAATAAACAGATTCTGGTTTATTCATATATTTGTACACTGGAAATATACTACATAGAAATGACAGAGATTGAAGCATTGAGACATACAACGACCTGGATTTATCTCAAAAAACTGAACAGAAGGTAGACATAGAAGAAATAGGATTCCATTTATATAGGGTTCAAGAACAGGCAATACTAATTCATGGTGGCAGATGTCAGAATAATGATTACTGCTGTAGGTTTTGACCAGAAAGGGAAGCAGTGGAGCTTTTGGGGGTTCAGAAAATGTTTTGTATCTTAATTTGGGTCACAACAGGTGATTACATAGGTAACAATTCACCGGACTGTACACCTAAGACTTGTGTGTTTTAGTAAATACAAAACAAACAGCTAGAACATGGAGACAAACTTCTATAATTTTCCCAGCAATCTTTGATGAAATACTCAATCCAGACTTTAAAATACTTCATCAAGTGTAATGATAAATGTTTAGAAGCCTCATCTAAGGTGTTTGGTGCAAAAGACCAAAACCCACATGCCATTTATGAATATTTGTTCTTGTCACATAAATATAGCAAAACTACTATGTAGAAAAAAAATAAAGACGAACTGAAATGCATTCATTTGTCAGCAAATACCGCTGAAAGATGGAATGTATTGCTGAAGATTTGAAAATACAAGTATTAGAAAAATATGCACTACGGGACAGTTGCTGTACAGCTGAATGGAAGTACCATTTCTTTCTACATAAATTCATTTATGGCATTTGCCAAATTCCCTTTCAATGATGAAAAAGTAAAGAATTTGGTTGTTTGGAAGAGAATGATGATGATGGTGATGATAAACCTCATCATTAAAGATGATGTTTTATGGGTGTTTTATGGACAAACAGTGTAGATATAACCACAGCCAGGATGGTTGTGTCGATTGTAATTTTTTATGAAAGTTTTAGGGTTGGGGTTTCAGAGAACAGACATAACAAATCAGACCATTCACAGGCAAGGCAACGAATGAGAGAATGAAAAAAGCAAAAATACACCAAGTGACACAAGGTGGTTAATTTTATGAAAACAAAGAGTTTAAAATATACTCAAAGCTTTCTGTGACGTTATAATGCCAGGTGATGACCTTAAGAAACACGTATCTTTTTTGACAAAAAGAAAAATGTTCCATATTTTCTGACCTTTTCTGAGAAAAGTGGCTTTTAATAAGATATGTATATAGCAGGTAAAATTGAAGAAAAAAAAACAGATTTCATGAGTACCTTCAAGCAAAGGTGCTTCTTAGAACCATGAATTAGAA
Source organism: Macroglossus sobrinus (assembly GCA_004027375.1). Classification (NCBI taxonomy): domain Eukaryota; kingdom Metazoa; phylum Chordata; class Mammalia; order Chiroptera; family Pteropodidae; genus Macroglossus; species Macroglossus sobrinus. The sequence continues at coordinate 54,884 of PVKZ01005012.1, read as the reverse complement.
ACTAATTTCTTTTTTTGGGAAAAAAAATGCTCCAGAGAGAACATTTTAAAACAGATGTTTTAAAATGTTTTCAACATTTTTGGATTTCATCACAGAAAAAAAAAAAAGATGTGTATGGTCACAATACACCCCTCTAGGTACATATTTTAAAATTTGGAAATCAAATGTTTATTTTCTGAATGAAATATTTAATTGGGTTTGGGACCAATCATTAAATATATAAAACTACATCGTTGTTAAATGGGTGTGAAGATTCGATTTTGTAAGGTGAACAAATTCTGGAGATTGGTTGCAAAATGAGGTGGTTGTATTTAACACAACTTGAAATGGTTCAGATTGTGAATTTTATGTCATTACAATGACATTTCAGTGTCCAGAATAGCTGATGCTCATCAAAGGAGATACAGAATCACTACATTTCATCTACAGTGTTTGGCTCACTTCTGAACCCCATTTTCGGGTGCTCAGCAAGCAGCAGCACCTTGGTCCTGAGCAGGGTGTGTCTCGGTGTCCTAGCCCTTGGCTCTGGGCTAGGACATGTGATGGCAGAAAGCAACACTGTGGTATCTGACCAGTGAGTATTCTCAACCCTGAGTCTTCAAGAAATGACCGACCATCCATGGCATCTGGCCATCAGCTAATTTGTTGGGACACCAGTTTGCTTATGTCAGCTTGTGACCAAACCCAGTCCACAGCCCAGCACCCACCGTCTGTGTGGATTTGTAACATTTTATTTACAGGTGTGTGTGTGGCGACTCTCATCAAGGGCCTACGAGGATCTTTAGTAAATTCAGTAGGACTTTACCCACGTTTACATTAATTTATACACTTATCACGGTCTATGTGTAAATGTATCCGCTTTTACATGTATGTGTTTACATTGTTACAGCTTTTTGTTACGTGTTACATTTGTATCTATTATGTTGTGGAAGCATTTCGCTACAGTAGCACACTAAAGATTTCTAATGGCCACCGAACAATCCTTAAGATACTGAGATTTCTCTCCATCACTTAGTTTAGAACCACACACCTGGACACAGGAGGATCTGGGGTCCTCCTGGGTCCGCCATGTGACCGAAAACACTTCTCGCTACCCCTCCCCCGCCTGCTTGATTCGTGAATGTCCTTTGTGGCACAAATGCTCCCCATCAAAGTTTTTTCTCCACCATCTTTCTGACGGATGATGCTGACCAGCATCCCCAGCCTCTTTTAACAAAGACAACCACAATTTTTTTTTTTAGACACCCAAATTTTCCTAGGCCTGACCAAAAAAAAGGGCCCAAAACGGGTCCGTGAGAGAGCCAATGGAATAACAAAATTAACGTGGAGGAAACCAAATCGAGCTATGGATCAGGCCAAGTACATAGAATCTTGTTGAACTCCTGGATCACGCCGTGCCTGAGGCTGCCCCTTTCCACAATTACTTGCATGAGCCAATTATATCTCCTTTTTCGCATGAGCCACTTTGGCTTGGGCTTCTGTCTCTTGCAAAAACAAACAAACAACAACAAAAAAAAACATATGCTGACCAGTATGTAGAGCCATCTCTAACCTGGGCTTAAAAAGGGCCCACGAGGCTTTGGAAATTTAGGCAGCTGACGATCAGGAGACCCAAAGGTGGCTGCCATCTACTGGCTCTGAAATCTACCCGTATAATCACCCTTACATCACTCTCTGCCACAGTCACCCCAAAGACACAGGGATAGCAGCAAATCACTCGTACTGCGTCACTTATAACTCCGAAGACCCCTCAGCTCGCCCTATGCAACTGTTTATAACTTGTTCTTCCCTCCCAGGTTGCCCGTCATCAAAAGGGCACGCACTCTGGAGTCACACAGGTCCAGGCCCTGCCACACGTTAGCTGTGTGACTTTGGGTAATGGCATTGTCCCACCTGATTCTAAATTCCCCGTACGTGCACTAGTCTCATCTCCATGCTAGATTTTTGCATGACGATTCAAGGGCATATGCGAAGAGCCTTAGTCTGTAGCGCACAGCGGACGCTCAGAAAAAAGAAGATCTTTCTGGGTGCCTGGCCCCAGGCTAAGGGTTCCCAGGTAACCATTTCATTAACTTCTCCCAACAACCTTGGGAGGCGTGCTTGCCCCACTGTGCTTCCCAACGCCAGACACCCTTTTAAGTCGTTCGTATCAGAAGAAAGGTTAACAGAGGTTAAAAAGGTGACCCAGGCTGCATAGCTCTGTTCTGCTGGGTGGCTGGTCATCACTGTCCCTCCCAACAGGGCAGTTTCTAAGATGATGGTGGTGTAACGCCGTGTGCCTCGGACACAATCAGAGAGCAGAATTCAGCAGCTGAGTGGAAGGAAATCCAGATTTGGGGACTTTTAGGGTGGGGAGAGGTGGAGGATGAAATGCAGAGTGAGGACTTAGAAGACGCCTCTCTGGTTTTGCTGGCACATCTGGGAAAGGACAAAGCAGCAGGGACCAGGACACAATGGCTTCTGGGGTGGGGGCCCGAGCTTTGGAATGTCCCCACAAACCTGGGCGGTGTTTGTTCTCACTGAGGCTGAGAACAGCAAGAGAGTGATTGAAGCCGTGATGTACAGGATAGCCTTGCTGTAATTTTTGTCTAGAAATATAGTTTGTAGCCAGCTAAATACAGTCTCGGAAACCTGGAAAGCCCCCAAATCCGATAGAAGCGCTGTTTTTTTTTTTTCTTTTTACTATCTCACAAAAAAAAGAGAGAGGAAAAACACATTTCTTGGACGCAACTTTGTTCACACAAACTTGCTTTTTTAAAAGCGAAACTGGCATTGTTTCATTTCAAGGAAGCACGAAACTGTCACTGCAGCGACTCTTTGGAAAGGTTAGTTGTCTGTAACCGTGTGGCTTGGAAAATTATTTATTTATTTTTTTTCCGGAGAAAGAAGCCGGACACAGGTCTTCTGAGTGACCATTCCTGCAGCCCTCCTCAGGAGGCAGATGGGACAGGAGAAGGGGTAGGGAGGCCTGTGGGATGCTCAGCCAAACCAGAGGGGCTGGCCCTGTCCTCCCTGCCTTCCGGCCTCGCTGTCCCCTGCGGGACCAGGCCCACCCATGGGACCCGCCTGCGCTCCCCTGTGACATGGGCTTTGCTCTGCTAGAGGGAATTGGCATCGTGGTCGCGTCTGGCTCTCTCTCCAGATCTTTGAAGAATGACACGTATCACGGGAGTTTTAGTGGACGGCGTCAGCGGCGACGGGAGGGCGCGGGTGCAAATCCCAGCTTCGCCACTGAAGTGTCCCCGTGACCTCAGCCTGTCGCAGCTCCGTGTGACCCGGCGAAGAGGGTCCCCACGTCGCGGGGGTTGGGGTTGGGGGGTAGCCGGTGAGGGCGCAGGAACCCTGGGTCGCTGGCTCGGGCGGGCGCCACCTGGGGGTCACCCGTGGGACTGGCGGGGCGCGCGGGGCGCGAGGGAGGGAGGGAGTTAGGGAGGGAGGACACCCCGCGAGCTGGCACTGTCCTCACACGGCACCGGATGCGCCGTGCCAATGCTGCCCGCGCCCCCCTGCGCCCCCGCACAGGGTCCGCGCGACAGCGACAGCGACACCGCCGTGTCGCGCGCGCCCCGCCACCCAGGCCGAGCCTCGGGTTTCGGAAGCTTTCGCATCGCACCGAAAAGGCTGCGTTTTCTCCTTTTCCCTCCCTCCCGCCTTCCTCGGCCGCCCCCCCTCAGCCCCTTCCCCCTGTTCTGGTCCCCATCGGGTCACCACCTCCCCCCACCGCATGTCGCGCCCAGGACGGCGCGACCCGAGCGCGCGGACGGCGGCGCCACCCAGCGACGGGAGACGGCGCTGCGCCCAGGCCCGATGACCCAACGCCACAGGCATCCGAGGGGAACCTTCCCCCTCGTCTCCACGACCAAATAAGGGGGCGCGCCGGCGCGGCGGCTAGGCCTGGGGGCGTGGAAAGTGGGGACCAGGACAAGCGACCGCATTGTGCTCGGCGCTCCTCCCTGCAGCCGCGCACTGGGGGTGGCGTGCCAGCGGGCAGGGCCGCCGTCCGGGTCCCCCTCCCCAGCCCATCCGCAGCGCCACCGACGCCCCCATCCCCAAGCAGTGGCAGTGCGAGGCGCCCCCGAGGCGCTCCCCGTGGACCCGCCAGGCCAGCGCGCGCCAGGGGCGCAGCTGCCGGGCCTGGAACCCGGGCATCTCCCCCGAGGGACGGTGTCACGGGCCGAGATGTGACCCATATTTTCGAGGATGGCCTCAACTCTTAATTCTCCTTCTAGAAAGCAAAGCGAGCGTCCCCGACCTGGTTGTCCATTGTCCTGCTGCTCTCCAGGCCGGGACAGACAGAGTGCCACCCAGACTGCCACCCAGACTGCCACCCAGACTGCCACCCAGAAGGCCGGGCCAGCCCGACGCCCCCGTATGGGTCTCCCGCGCTCCAGGCCAGGAGCAGAGGCTGGCTGCCACCTCGCACGGCCTCCTGAGGGACACAGACGCACCTGCCCACCAACCAACGCAGGGAAGGAAATTGCACTCTTGTTTATCGAGATTTCAAATCTGTTTACTGGTGGCTGTTTTATTCCACTTCTAAGCCTTATCCGAAGGAGGTACCGGGGCGAATGTATTCAGATGCTGGTCACAGCTCTGCCGGTGACAGCTGGCGTTAGCTGAGCATCTACTGCGCGCTAGAAACGGTTACGAATGTTTCACGAATACCTACTCGTGACATCCCTGTGGATGTTGGGTACTACTATGAATACTCCTGCTTCACAGAGGATGAACCCGCGCTCACAGGTTGGGCTTCCGCCCTGGGCCTCCCGCCTGTGCCCTTGACCGCACCCCAGAATGTGTATCGATGGGGATTGGATTCATTTAGAGTCCCCCCCGGATAACGGGAGAGTCTCCAGCCCCTGAAACCATGATGTAGATTGGGAATAATTGGCCTGAGAAAAAAATGTTCATGACGTAGTAGCCGGTGACACAAACAGCACGCAAAATGGGATCCCGCGGCTGCGCAGAAGGGAGCTAGCTCACGGCGGCGCTGGCTGCGGTCACCTCGGGGTGCCGGGATTTTAGGTGGCTCATTCCGCGGGTATATAGATATAGATATAGATATAGATATAGATATAGATATAGATATAGATATAGATATAGATATATAGATAGATATAGATATAGATATAGATATAGATATAGATATAGATATAGATATATAGATAGATATAGATAGATATAGATAGATAGATAGATCTATATCTATATCTATATCTATCTATCTATCTATCTATCTATCTATCTATCTATATATCTTCTGTCCTGGTGAAAGCTTCTCGGAAGTGAATGTATATGATTTTCTGATAAAATTCTGTTTTTTTTTTTGTAAACAGCATGAAGGAAATAACGTTTCTCTGTGATACACCCGTATTTTATATGTAGATCTAGATATCATTATATGTAACGTCAAGTCTGTGTCCAAATCCTACTCTCTCCACAAAGCTTCCCCTGTTCCCTAAAACTGGAAGGCACAGCCCCTCACAGGTGTCCATGCCACCAGCCACCCTGAAAGCTCGGGGAGGGTGACACAGACGAACTGCTTTCGCGATGTCCCTTCGTGCCTGCCGAGCACGTTGCCCGTTGCAGGGTTCAAATCTGTAGCCGTAAAGAGGCACCGGCATCGCTGGTTCTTTGGCACCTGCCTTCCAGGAGTCAGGTGATTCCATACGGTTCCCAGAAGCTTCTAGAAACAAGAGCCCAAGGAGGAGGGTGAGCAGTGGAAGGTGAGAAGCAGGGGGCAGGCCTGTGAGGGGCAGTGGCGGCCAGGGGGCGAGTGTGGGTTTAGATCTGTTCCCTGTAGATCTGTCAGTGTCCCCACTGCGCTCCTGGGGGCGGCCTCCCAGGACAGAGCCCCAGCCCCCAACTGTCCGATAAGTAGCCACGAGGCAGGGAGCCTTCTCTAGGGCAGACTGACCCCTTTCCCCAGGCCCCAAGTCCAAGGGCAGGAATAATCACAGCACTGGCTCCTGTGAGGGTCACACCACCCCACAGCAGTCTCTCCGGCGGGCCCCTGGCCGGCGTCCTCCCGCGGGAAAACGGGGGCAGGGGGACCCGGTACCGTGCAGCCGGGTGATGGTGCCAGGTCGCCTTCCACGCTTCAGTCGAACTTGGCATCAATACTGATGGATTGATGGGTGGATGGATGGTTTTGCGAATCCTCTCTCGAGCATCCCTCCACGATTTTGGAGCGCGGACGCCCAAACGTGGGTCGCTGGCTCGGCGAGCAGGCCGCGCGATTTTTCGTCCCACGTGTCCCCTGGAACGCCTGCCAGGGGGTCCTTGCTAGTTCTGGAGGAGGTCTCAGGCCAGCCCCGGGGCTTTGCTGGTGCCTCCCGGGGACACAGAGTGGCTTAGGTGACCGCCACACAGATAGTCTTGGTTCCAGAAAGCGCATGCGCTGTGCGGGGCGACGACCACGGTCTCCGTGTTCGTTCGCGGGTGACGGCGCCTTACTCGGCCGCGGGGTGCCCTGTGGGGCTAGCTGGCTGCCCAGGAAAGGGGGTGCGAGTGCTCCCAGTTTTCCCCTCCAATCCTTCCCCCGCAGCCTGAAAACGACCGAGTCCCACTCTTCCGGGCCAAAGTGAAATTCACGAGGTCCGGTACCCACGGGGACCATGGCCCATTTGAAGCGACACCTGGTGTTGGCCTCCAGGATGGCGTAGGGCTGGGAAAAGGGGAAGAAGGAAAGGGGACAGCAAGGCCCCCCCGCCGCTTGAGTGACAGGTGTCATGCCAAGGACTTCCGCAGGCTCTTTTGCAGCCCCCCCGTGGAAGAATGTGACAGCACGTCTTGTCACCAGAGCCGTGCCCTTCCCCCACAGAGGGCTGTCCCCTTCATGCAGACGCCTAATGCCACGCCTGGTCCATGGGAAAGAGTCACACACGTGTCCTGGTCCCCACGACCTGGAGCGGAGGCTAGCCCCCTGCAGCGGCCTCTCCCCGAGTCAGCTCCTGCCCCGTGTTCAAGGTCCCCGTGCAGCCGTCAGACACCGGTCCACGGGGTCCTCTTCACGGCAAGGGACACGTGTCAAGCTCTCCGCGTTGTCTCTTCCGAACCCCCTCGGGTGGGGGCCAGAGGCGTAGCTCAGTCATCCACGAAGACCTGCTCTTGGTAAATCTTCTCTATCCTTCTCCACCCTCCAGCCCGTCCCGGTTCCGAGGATTACGTGACCCGTTTTGTGTTTGCTCCGCCTCCAGGAAGCAGCCTCCGTGGGCCTCGCCGCCTCCACCCCAAGTTCCAGCGAAGCACCCCACAAGAATTGACCAGCAGACGGATCACGCCTGGCCTGACAATGATGCACAAATCCACACACTTAGGATTTCAGCGTCTTCCTCTACGTGCGTTTATAAAAACACAGACCTGGAGTGTTGAGAATTGGGCACTTTTACTACCGTTTGAGAGATGAAAGGAGCTGGCAGAGGGAGAAATGGGATGTCCCTTCTCCGGGGAGGACAAGTGTCAGCGGTGCTGCCCGTGGGGGTCGGGCACTGTCCTTGGACAAATAGTGCAAGAGACGTCAAAGCTGGTTTTAATCGTGATCGGGGATCTTAGGAGATTAGAGCGTTCTGCATCAGGGGAGGGGGCTTACGTGAGTCACCGGGTGGACCCCAAGGACAGGGGGACCTGTCCCACTGGCCGGTGAGCAGGTCCGATCAAAAGCAGTGACACTCTGGCCACCCTCTGCCCTCCGGCCACACCACGTCCTCTAAACTGCCCCCACCAGAGCAGTGATGAGTATGGAAATGTCCGCCAGGACAGAGGAACCATGGGCAGGAATGTCACCAGTGACGTGACAAAGGGACAGCGAGCTTGGGAACAGGGCGCTGGCTCTTAAGCTTCCACCTGAAAGTGACACGCGCCATTTGTCACTCACACCGTATGGTCCAGAGCTGACTGCACGTCTCACGGGGGGTCACCAGGCCCACCCCGATCCTGCCATGAAAGAGCGAATAAAGACCCGGAAATAGTTGACGACTGGCCCTAAGGACTTACTGGGGACTGTCCCACTCACTCAGATGACAGTGTCTCAGCGAGCACCTGCTGGTCAGACGGGACAACTGGCCCATCAGGACTGGGTGGGCCAGAAGCTCAGAATAGTTGCCTCAGGGCTGCTGTGTTTTCATAAACCGATGTTTGGACAGGAGCTGTCACACCACGATCACGTGAAGAAATATGGTTCAAAGTCAGCTGACCTCTTGCCCTCTGCTGCCCGCTGAGCCTCATGTGTGGGCTCCTTCCTCGTCGCCAGCAACCGGCAAGCACATGCAGAATGCACCCCACTCTGTGTCCCCCCGATTCACCCATTCTTATAAGAGCAAGACCAGAGTGTTCAGAGCGTAATAAAACAATATAGATATAACCAGAGGCTCATCTCGTGCCTGAAGCCACCGTCTTCTGCTCTCGAGAGAAGAGATGGAGCAATGGCTTCTTTCTCTCTCCTCAGGGGCACTGAGACATTCCTTAAGGACTTACCACGTCTGAAGTCCCCAAGGTAGGAAGAATCGGTCCCCTCGTGTCTGCCAGACCGAGCGACATCTTCCCCTGGCTGCTGCTATGAATCCACCTGAAATGAATTAATTCGTCTGCGTGTTATAAACATGTCACACAGCCCCATCTTGTAAAGTGGCCACAAATGTCTTGCACTATTAATGAGGAAGACTCTGAGACAAAATAATGTCTCTACAAAGGTTTTCAGAGCCTCTAGACGCGAGGCTCTCAGCATCTCATGACCCAGGTGTCCGTGGGATTCAAACCCGGCTGGTGTCATGGTCGAGTGTGGCTCTGTGTCTAGACCACACGTAAGTAATTCTACAGGGGCTCGGGTTAGAACTGGGGTCAGATTGGGTGGGCAGGAATCCGCCAACTCTGTCTGAAAAATAGATGGCACCGGGAAACTGTCAGTCGTGTGAAGTGTCAACGCGTCACCGAGGAGTATTTTAAGTCACGTGTCTCAAAATCGTTTTCCCCGTTCAGCCGCTGCGAGACAATGAAGGCATCCGTGTCGTATGGGGTCACGTGGAGAAGGGCGGGCGGGGACACCACGTCCCCTGAGACGCTCTCTGGGACTTGGGAACGCTAATGAATGATGTGACACGTGACTCTCTGGAGATGCTATGATTACACTTACGTTACAGAGAAGAGACTGAACCATCAAAATAAAGGAAGGAAGGAAGGAAGGAAGGAAGGAAGGAAGGAAGGAAGGAAGGAAGGAAGGAAGGAAGGAAGGAAGGAAGGAAGGAAGGAAGAAAGAAAGAAAGAAAGAAAGAAAGAAAGAAAGAAAGAAAGAAAGAAAGAAAGAAAGAAAGAAGTCGCTAGCACCACTACCCCTGCCTTTGTGAATGGCCTCCACCTGCCCCTTCTGTGGGAACTTACACTCTCTTTGGCGCCCACTCCGCCATAGCACCCACACCCCCCAAACTCCCCAGGACGGAAGCCGAGCTTCAGCTGTCGTTTGTCTTCATTGGTACCATTAATTTTTAACAAAAGATGTTTTTCTGAACACATCGATGCCAGTGGCTGGGGTCCGAAGACATTTGGGCTCACGTCCCTTGCAAAGAAGACTGTCTCCTTGGAGGCTGGATGCCAGCGAGGTGTCCTTTGGATAATGTTTTTTTCCCCTCGGGCTGGATCTGGGCATCCAACTGTTGTTCGTTATTAAGAAATATTAACAATAAAGTGACTATTTATTGAGCACTTACTCTGCACCTGGCCATTTTCCAAGCTCTTGACAGTAATTAACCTAACGTAAGTCTCGCAAGAGATGCAGCACATATACTTATGAGAACTTTATCGATGTAGACACAGAGGCACAAATTGCTTCAGCACTTGCTCAGTGTCCCTCGGCCAGAAAGTGGCAGAGCCGGGATTCAAACACCAGCCAGCCACTGGTCCGTTCTGCCTGAGGCTTCTGGGTGTGTGTCTCCTGGAGCAGTTCTATCCATCAGAATTGTCTAGATCACTCTACAGGGGTAACCCCTGAATTCCGGTGGCTTGAAACAATGAAGGTTTATTTCCTGTTTATGCTGCATGATTAGGAGTATCTGGGAGATGTGTCCCTGTCACCCCAGATGGATACAGCTGACCCATCTGGAACGCGGCCAGCCATCATGGCAGAGGAAGCCATCGGCTCTCTAGGGAGTGGAGTTTATCACTCCTGCTCGCGTTTCATTGGTCAAAGTGAGTCACGTGGCCAAGCCCCACTCGGAGGGGGGTATGGGCAGGGCACAGGTGGCACCTGCCTCACTAAGAACGAGCAGATTCACCCTCGTTGTCCCCGTGGCATCTTCTGCAAGCGTGAGAGCTTAGGTTCTGCTCCTAGGTCCTCAAAATGGACTTCCCATTTTCTGGTCCCCTGGGGGGTGGGCTAGGAAGCCCTCGCTCTAGTCTCAGGCTTGTCTTGTGAGGGTTTGTTGGTGGCTTGGCTGTATCCCTGCCACTCTTGCAGTCATCATTCGCCATTTCCTTTAAAAGACCCTCAAACATATATAAGTGAGTCTGCAAAACTTTGCAAAGCATCGCCTCTTTCTGAATCGTCCCGAAACGCACCGCTGTAGCAAAAAGGCTCTGAGAAGGACTGTAGAAGGAAATCTGTTTATTTTAACCCAGGGGTTTCCAAACTTATTTGACATCAGGAGCCTTTGAAAGCAAATCGCCTGTAATAACATCCTAAGGAACTAGAATTCGATGGAACACGGTCGAAAAAACTTTTGGATGGAAATGGCGAGTCTGAACAGAACAACAAGGCAGGATAAGGAAGAATTTTCTCTGACAGTCTTTGAGGTGAGTCCTTCTCTGTCCAGGGGCTCAGATGGGGACAATAATTTATACCACCAGCTCCCCTGGGTCGCCGGCTGGCTAAGCACCAATCGTGGGACCTCTCCATTCCCATAGTGGTGGAAGAATTTGTCATAAAAAAGTGTCACCCCCTTGTAATAAATTGTACACAGTCACGCGCCACCAAACGACAGGGACACGATCTGAGAGATAAATGCATCTTTGGGTGATTTCGTCGCCGTGCGGACACCAAGGTGCGCGTACCGGTGGACCGCACACACCTAGGCCAGGTGGCGCGGCCTGCTGCGCCTATGCTAGACGCATGCGCAGCCCGTCACCACCCAAAGCACTGCGGAATTGCAAGAGGAAATGGTGTGATCAAGAGACACGGTGACCACGAGACGGACGAGGCTGCTGGGGCATGACACGGCTGCTGGTTTACGACAACTGTCCTTGCAGAAGTGGGAAGAGGACGCTCTGCCGGACGATGTCGTCGGTTTTGACATCCATGGGGTCTCGGGAGTTGTGGGTGGTACATCATTGTATGTGCTGTCCTGTCACACGGCTGGCAGTGCAATAGGCTTGTCTACACCAGCGTCACCACGGACGCATGAGTGATGCATCATGCCCGACATTGTGACAGCTACAACGTCACTAGCCAGGGATTTTCAGCTCCGTTGCAATTCCATGGGGCCGCTGTCCTATACGGGCCCGTCGTTGACCCAAAGGTTGATCGGCGGCGCATGACAGTGTAGGTACGTGTCTGTTCTGTTTCTCTGGGGGTTTTGTGGCTCCTTGTGGCACCTCACAGTTAGTTCACAGCCTGCTTTATGGACGAGTGGCTGTGACAAAAATCTCAAGTCCTTCCCATCAATTCCTGCCCTGGGATACACACACAGCCACCGTCTCAGTCCTTGCAGGAGCTGGCCTTCTTTGTTCTGGAAAACCCAGACAAGGTGCCTTCACTAAAAGTTTGTTTACAAAGTCCAATTGGAAAAGAACCCAACTGTGGAAATACGGATACAGGAATCACGCTGAGTTTCGAGGCTAATTTTATTGTGAATTATTCTTTAAATTATGTTTCTCGACTCTGCCCATAATCGTTAGCCATTAAGCACTTGCAGGAAATCGCCTTTTTAACGAATCGGTGGTGCGTGCCCAAGGTGTGTGGAGGTGGGTGTTTATTCTGAGATCAAAAGGAGAAAAATCGAGCCCAGACGTCCTTGTTTTCTGGAAGAAAAATCATACTCTTCTTACGTGTTCAGGGGACAGGAATCTTTTTTCCATTTAACTGTTTTCTCTGACTCACTGCCACCACGAATCCAGATCTATCGATAGGGTTTAAATATTGGCTTCCTGGCTATTTACTGCACGGTCCATTATGTCCTTTTAATTAAGGAATTTTTTTAAAGAGTCTCCTTCCAGTTCACCCTCAGAGCCGAACAGCAGAGGGGGTGGCCTGTCCACAAAGAATGATTTTCTGTAATTCACATCCAGGAAAAGGCAGAGAAACGGGAAGAATCTGATTTGGGGGCAAGTCAAACTTGAAAGATGAGAATTTCTTTTTTTTTTTTTTTTTTTTAAAAAGAGTCTTCTCACTACATCATACAGTGGGAGGCTAAAAGCCTGGCCAAATATCACAGATCTGGTCCCTTCAATCTCTCAACGCTTCCTGGACACGTCCTGCTTAGCTTACAAAGAGTTTTCCCAAAATCCTGGATTCTGAATCCTTTTTATGTGGACAGTGCTCCATCTAGCGGCCAACAGGATAATTGCAAAAATAGCTTCACAGGTCACCTGCCAAACTATTCCCAAATTGGTCTTCAGACCTAAGCTATTTTTGCCAGTCTTTGCTACACGTTAAAATCGCCTGGGGAGCTTGTAAAAGCCTGATGCCCATACAAGTGACAGCCTATACCGATGAAGTCAGAATCTCTTTTTCTTCTTTTTAAAAATTAGATCATTTTTTTTAAATGGGATCGACACACAGAATACGGGAGAAGTTATACACACAGACTTGAACACAGAGTGTGAGTTCCAGTCCCTGTCATCGGTCCTGATGTTTTTGTGAGTAAATACCTGTGAATCTCTTAGAACCGACCCTACTGCATAATAAATGTGATTTAAATGTACGTTCTTAAGTCTATGATATTACTTTGCAACGTGCTCTTTCAACTTAACTGTGTCATACACATCTCAAGTAGCCCACACGATAGATCTAACTCGTTTATCAACAGCTGGCCCAAAGCCACCTGTGGAGAGATGTCCTTTCAAGTTCAGCATCCGCCAAATGGATTTGCTGGGTTAAACGGAATAGCGTTTGACATTTTAACTGATGCTGTCAGCCGGCTTCCTTTATCGAAAGGATGTAATTCCCTCTCCCGCTGGCATCGTACGAGATGGTCTGTGTTCTCCACCTACGTAAGCACTGGGTGCACTTTTAAAGCCTTTTAACTCTTGCCAGTGTGATGGGTAAAAAAATGCCCTCACGCTGACATGCGGCATCCTTCCTGCTGAACAGGGAGTCTGGAGATTTTTTAAACATTTGTTGGCCATTTTCATTTCTTCTTCCACATCTTGCCCAGTCATACCCTTCACTCACACTTCTATTGGTTGCTCTGATCCGTCACAAGGATTCCTTGTATATTACAGAAAATAACTTCTCCGTCCAGAAGACTGCAAATATTTTTTTGCAGTATGTTTTTGCATTTTAACTTTTTATAGTCAAACATTTTAGTCTTTCCCCTTAAGGAGTTAAGATTCCCCCAATCTTGAGGTGATGCAAGGTTTCTCTTAAGCTTATTCTATGACTTTTCATTGTATGTCTTTCATTTTGAGGTTTAATGCATGTGTAATAATTTTATTCATGGTTGGACTTTTGGTATTTTTGTAAGGAAATAATCAATTACGCCAATGACATTGATTAAATAGGCCATCTTTTCCCCATTGACTAGCAATGCTGTCTTCATCATGTATTTAATTTGAATATATACTCAGATTTTTGGACTCTCTGGCCTTCTGATCTGTAAGTGTATTTATGATCCAAAATGATATGATTATTAAAAAATGATGACATTAGCATCGTGGAAAGTTTTAATGTCTGGTAAGGCAATCGTATCTCAATATTCTTTCTCAAAACTGAAGATTTTTGGTGTCAATTCTAAAATATTTAGAATTTCTTCAATATAAATACTAAAAAAATGCTTTTTGTACAACTCTAGAAAAACACCATTGATATTCTGATTGGAATTATATAAGGTAAATATTTATATGGAAATCACTGACATTTTTATGTGCCTCCCATTTGTTCAAATATTGTTTTTATGGCTTTCTTCAGGGAGGTCTTATAATTTTTGGAAAAACAGTGAAATAGTGAATTAATTATAGTGAAATGAGATAATACCCGGAGAGCACTAAGCCTGCACATCCAGCATATAATAATTATTAAAAATATTAGCTATTATTATTTTACTGTTATTTTATTATCTTGACTTATTCTCATCAGATAAAATCATAGCAAAGACAAGGCTTAAAAACTGACTGATAAACTCACATGAATCTTCAATGATATAAAAATATCAATTCTCTCCTTTGATCTATAGACCCAATATGATCTCAATAAAAATTCCGGATTTTGCTGGTGTGCATATATGTGTGTGTGTGTGTGTGTGTGTGTGTGTGTAATTTCACAAGCTGATCGTAAAGTTTATACAGCCACGTGACATGTCAAAAATAGGAAAGCTGATTTGGAGAAAAAGCATGGAGTAGGAATACTTATACTCCAGAAAATCAATACTTGTTATGAAGCTCAGTCTTTAAGACAACAGAGAGCAAGATCAGACACCTGATCAGTGCAACAGAATAAAGAGTCTGGAAGTACGCATGCATGCTCAGTGTGTGACAAGGGTGACACTTTTATCATCAGAGCAACGGGAAAGGATGATCTTTTCAATAAATAGAGCTGGGTCAATTGCAAATCAATATCGACAAAATTTATGTTGATCTCTATAAACGCTCTACACAGAAATCAATTCCAGACAGATGGTAGGTCTAAACGTGAAAAGTAAAACAACAAAGCACATAAAAGATAATACGGGAGACTGTTGTTGCATCCTTGGGGTAGACAAAGGTTTCTTATACAGGACACAAAAATACCCATAAAACCTAAAATAAAAGGTAGATAAATTGACCTATATTAAGATTAAGAAATTCTGCCATCAAAGGACACCGTTATCTGCTTCGACATAAGAAAATCAATCAAGGTACTACCTCCTATTAATAGAATAAAAAACACACAACATGATCATCTCAATAGATGCAGAAAATAGAATAAAAAACAAATATCACCTCAACAGAAAAGCACCTGACAAAATTCAACACCCTTTCATGATGAAAACAGTCAACAAACTAGGAATAGGAGAAAAATGTCTTCCATCTGATAAAGGGCGTCTATGAAAACCCCACAGTTAACATAATGTAGAGAGGCCTAATGATGAAATGGCAAAAGAGCTGAGATTATCCTAAGATCAGGAACAAGACGGGGATGTCCTCCCTCATCACTTTTAGTCAACGCTGTCCTGATGGTTCCAGCCAGGACAGTTAGGCGAGAAAGAAAAACAAAGGAAGAAGTAAATTCTCTTTTTTTAGATGACATGATCTTATACACAGATCATCTTAAGGAATCCATACCAAAGGAAGCTATTAGAGATCATGAGTTTAGCAATTTGCAGACTATAAGATCGATATATAGAAATCTATTTTTTTTATTTCGAGGTATTAGCAACCACTAACCTGGAAATGAAATTATTCGTCAAGAAAACAGTTCCATATATGTATATACAAGAGCATTGCAAGGAATCACATACTTGGGGATCCATTTAACAAAAGAAATGCAAAAATTGTATACTGAAAGCTACAAAATATCATTGAAAATAAATTAAAGAACACCTAAAGAAATGAAAAAACATCCATGTTCATCAATTGGAAGACTTAACATGGTTAAGACAGCAATATTCCTCAAATTGATCAATGGGTTCGACACAATCCCTACCAAAATCTCAGCTGCCATTTTTGCAGAAATGGATAAGCTGATCTCAAAATTGATACAGACATGCAAGGGACCCAATATAGGCTGAATGATCTTGATAGAGAAGAATAAAGTTGGAAGATGCATACTTACTAGTTTCCAAACTTACTACAAAGTTACAGCAACCAAAGACAGCATAGTATTGATGTAAGGATAGCTAGATAGATCAATGGAACGAAACTGAGATCTAAAAATAAACCCTTACATTTATGGTCAACTGATTCTGACAAGGATGTCAAGACAGTTCAATGGGAGAAAGAATAGTTCTTTCAACAAACAGTTCTGGGACAACTGAAAACATAAGATATAAAATTGGACTCCCTCCGACTAGATCCCAAAGTTTGCTCAAAATGAATCACAGACAAGAGCTAAAATTCTAAACCTCTTAGAAGAAAACGCAGGTACAAACCTTTCTGATTAGGCAATGAACGGTTTCTTAGATATGACATCAAAACACAAGCAACCAAAGAAAAAATAGGCAAATTAGACTTCGTAAACATTTTTTAATTTGTGCTTCAAAAGACGCTATCCAGATAACCCACAAAATGGGAAGAATATTTGCGAATCATATACGGGATAAGGGACTTATATCCGGAATATATAAATAACAATTATAATTCAACGATGAAAAAATACGGACGAAGGATTTGAACAAACATTTCTGTAAAGAAGATTAGCAAACAGCCGATAAGCACATAAAAGATGTCAAATATTAGTCATCAGGGAAATGCAAATAAAAGCCACTGAGAAAAGCCACTTCATATCCTCTGGGATGACCGACGACAAGCAGGGGTGTGGAGAAATTGGAACCCCATATCTTGCTAGTGGGAGTGTATTAACATGGTCAGACGTCTCACAAATGTTAAACACATAGTTGGCATTTAACCTGGCAGTTTCACTCCTTCTTAATACAAAAGAACTGAAAAGTTGTTCACGTAAAAACTCACACACACACGAATGTTCACAGCAGCGTTATTCATAATGGCTACGATGTGGGCACTCAAGCGTCCGTCAACAAACTGAAAATTAACATCTGTTGTAGCCATTCGATGGAATAGTATTCAGCCATAGAAAGGAAGGAGGCATATGAAACAACCCAGGTGGCTACCACATGGATAAAAGTTGACAACGTGCTAAGTGGTAGAAAGCAGACAGAGAAAAACACCTATGGCAGGATTCTATTTATACGAAGTGTTCAGCAGAGGCAAATCCACCGAGATAAAAAATAAATAAATAAATAAATAAAGGGTGTTTCCCAGGGATGGCACAGGGAAAAAAAGGAGAAGTGACAGCTAATGGGAATGGGGTTTCCTTTGGGGCTGATGGAGATGTGCTAGAATTAGACAGGGGTGACGAATATATGAGCAAGGGACTGCAATGTGCACGTTATCTAGGTGCATTTTATGGTATGCGAATTATATTTCGGTTTTAAAAAAACACCATTCAGAAAGAGGAAAGGTAAGATTTTCAGTGGGAGAAGATATTCACAATATATGTAACTACAGAGATAGTAACCTCAGATGCGAGAGAGGACTTGTATCCAGAATATGTAAAACAAACAAACAAACAAAAAACAAAAAAAAAAACAAAGAAACAACAAAAAAACACTGGGGCAAAAGACACAGCCATACAGAAAAATGGGAAAAAGCCGTGAACAGACGTGTCCCAAACGAGTAGCCAATAAAAACACGCAAAAATGTTTGACCTCGTTATTAACAAGAGCAGTGTAGAACACTACCCCTAAATCCTGTGAAACCTCTGTGATAATGGTGACATTGAAAAAAAAACAAACAAAGAAACCCCTGAACTTGACACTTTTCCATCATCACCCCCAACGGAAGCCCGCAGCTCTCACTTCAGGCTTAGTTGTGTTTGGTTTTGAACGGTCTGTTCTTCCGAGTCTGGCTTCTTTCAAACTCACGTTGGTGAAATGCGTCCATGTTGCTGTCTGTAGCAATGGGTCATCCGCCTGGGTTGCCGCGCTGTGTGACGTGGTCTGAACAGGTGACAGTTTACTTAGTTACATCTGTTCCTGAGCCCTTTGGTTGTTTCTGGCTCTTGTCTTGGTTCTTACAAAGACCACGGCCAGGTTCAGTGAAAGAAGTCGGATACGTAAGAATGCACATTGCGTCATTCCATCGTCCCGGCTACGCCAGCCTGTGGCTTTGCAGGGCGAGGTGGCCAGAGCGAGGCTGCATGCTGGACGACCCAGCTCTGCCTGGATTCACCGCACGAGCCACACATCCCCTCTGGAATGTGACCCTCTGCGGCCTCAGTTTCCCTCTGAGCCTCCTGTTGATGAGACTGTGGTCTCGTTTTAAAGCGAAAGCCTCTTCTTGTCCTATCGAAAGTCTTTTCTTGGTCCAAGCTGACATGGTAGCCCTATGGCCCAGCCAAGCTATTTTTCTGGAGGTGACTTAGCACTCTTCATTGTCCCTTGTCACTGCTGCCCTATCTTAGGGCCCCTCTGGAATTTCACTGAGCCCCTGGTCTCCTGGGAAGATATTTACAAAAGTGTCACCCCTGCTAAAGACGGAAATTTCTCACTAGGAAGCTGGGGAGAAACAAAGCAAGCCTGTACCTCATTTTTATTCACCGCTGAAGAAATCACCTAATTTATCTGCATTGCCACCTTCCTTTGTGAAAGAAAGGGTTCAGCCGAAGCAAAATTAACAAAGCTTTGAGAACTCCCATAAACACAAATAAAATAAATATTGTTACTCCAAAATCTAGTTTGCCATATTTTGTATTATCTCTTTATGGGTCCCAGCTGGGGGAGGGAGAGGAGTGATAAATATAATTGTTATAAATCAGGCTTTCTCTGTCTCAGGGCTTTTAGGCTTATAGGATTTTTAAAGCCAGAAATGGTCTATATTTGTTAACTATCAATGCCTACCTAACAGGTGATCTCAAATCGACAAAGGTTTGTGGTCTCTCAGTCTTTCTGAGGGTCAGGGGTCAGGAGTGGCTTAGCTGGGCCCTTCCGGCTTGGCAGACAAGCTGCAGGCCGGGCTGCAGTCAGCCATCTCTGGACTGACTCCTCCAAGTTCATTCAGACGGGCTGCTGATCACATGGCCCCTGCCCCCTCCCAGAGTGAGTGGTGCACAGGAGAGAGAGAGAGTGACAAAGAAGGACTCCACAGTGCTTTTCATAACCCACACTCCAGATGTCACATCAACTCTCTATGGCACATCGAAGGAGTGAGTGACAGGAAGTGGCTACCAATGACACACTCTGAGTCCCTTGGTGACTGGGGCCTGGAGACGTGACGTGAACTGGCCCAGTTCACACCACGGATAACACTCAACCCAGATTCCTATATTTTAAGGCATTTCGGTTTGGCACCAAATAACACCCCCCCTCCCCCATTCACACAATTTAGCCTTCGTAGAAAGGGACAGAATTTGAAAAAATAAATAAATTTCTACCACCCGTAAAATGGGGTCTGTGATATGGGGGTCTCTGGTAAAACTAAGTCCCACTCTGACTCATTCGTGGCTGGACGGCCATGCCTGTCACAAGGGACTGTCCCTGGACCCATGTTACAGCAGAAGGCAGCCCTCCGGCCAGTGAGTGAGTCTCCAGACTGCCCCCTGGGCACCCTCGGCTCCGCTAATCCAGAGACACCTCAACCAAGGGCCAGCCGTGTGTGTCCCTGCGTCCCTTAATGCCACTCGGACCGGTTATGTCATTCGTCACTTCAATAACTGTCATGGACACTAATGACGCGAAACAGAGCTGCGCTTTCCGCGACGGTTAAATCGAGGCGCGATGTTGGGAAAAAGGCATGGGGTGACAACTGTCACCTTCGGGGCGACGTGGGGCGCCCAGGAAAACTCACTCCCAAGGAAAGAACGGACGTGCAAAGGGCAGACTGTGTCCCCTTGCGGGTCGTTTATATAAAAAGAAAAACAGGGAACCCCCCATCAACCCGTGTGAAAAGAAAGGCCTCGTCTGCTCACATAGGCATTTCTATTTTAAGTTAAGATGGGATATTGAGTGCACACGCGTGTGTGTGTGTGTGTGTGTGTATTCAATAGATATGTGTAGATATAATATATATGTATACGTGTATCTATAACGTATAAATTATATATATATAAAATTTTAAGAAATAAGAAAACCTACGCTCTCCAGGGTCTCCGACGCCCGACCGGCTTCCCAACGCCTCAGCCTCTCCGGTAGCGGCGGCTCCTGCCTCCGTCCACGACGCGGGGACAGCGGGGTGCCCCAGGCGCGCGTGACGAGCACCCCTGCGCCCGCACCCCGTGTCTGAGGCCGGCCCAGCCACCTCGCCAGCACGGTGCGCGCTCAGCCCCCAGCCGGCGACAGCGACGACCCGGGCCGCGGGGACCCTGGGCGCGCCGGCAGGGGGCGCCGGGCGCCCGCGGTGGCCCCGCCGGGCCGCGCTCTGATTGGCTGGGGGTGTCCCCCGCCTCCCGCGCGCGGGGCGCCCTAAGAGCCGCCGCCCCGGCCGCCCCGGCCGCAGTGCGCGGGCCTCGCGGGCGGCGGCGGCGGGGACAAGACCAGACCAGGGCGGCGCCCCGCGCGCCCCGCGCGCCCCCCGCACACCATGCTGTCGCGCCGGCTGCACACGGGCCCCGAGAAGGCCGAGCTGCAGGCGCTCAACGCCCGGCTCGGCGACTACGTGCGGCGCGCGCGCGAGCTGGAGCGCGACAACCAGCGGCTGCGGGACGCGCTGCGCGGGGCGCGGGGCCCGGGCCCGGACGCCGGCGCCGGGGCGCGCGGGGCGCAGGAGGCGCGCCGCCTGCGCCAGCAGCTGGACGAGCTGCGCTGGGCCGCGGCGCTGGCCGAGGACGAGCGCGACGCGCTGCGGCGCGAGCTGCGGGCGCTGCGGGAGCGGGGCGACGAGGCGCGCGCCGCCCGCGGCCTCCTGGACGCCGAGCTGGGCGCGCGGCGGCGCGAGCTGCGGGACGCGCTGGGCGCGCGCGCCGCCCTCGAGGCGCTGCTGGGCCGGCTGCGGGCCGAGCGCCGCGGCCTGGACGCGGCCCACGCGCGGGACGTGCGGGAGCTGCGCGCGCGCGCCGCCGCCGCCGCCACCACCGGGCCGGCCCTGCGGGTCCGCCAGCTCCGCGCCCCGGACCCCGCGCCGCAGCTGCGCGAGGCGCACGAGCTCTACGCGCGGCTGGTGGCCGACGCGTGGCGGGAGACGGCGGGGCTGTACGAGGGCGAGGTGCGCCAGCTGGAGGCGGCGCTGCGGCGCGGCGAGGACAGCCGGCGCCGGGCCGAGGAGGAGACGCGGCTGTGCGCGCGGGAGGCCGACGCGCTGCGGGGCCGGGCGCGGGAGCTGGAGCAGCTGCGCGCGCGCCTGGAGGACGAGCTGCTGCGGATGCGCGAGGCCTACGAGCTGCAGGCGGAGGAGCGCCAGGTCCGTGCGCGGGGACGGTCCCCACCCCGGCCCCACCCCACTCCCCCGAGCGCCCCGCAGGGCCTGCGCCCTGCGTCACCGATGGGTGAGGCCGGCCCTAGGGGACCCGAACCGTCACCGATGGGTGAGGCCGGCCCCCAGGGGACCCGAACCGTCACCGATGGGTGAGGCCGGCCCCCAGGGGACCCGAACCGTCACCGATGGGTGAGGCCGGCCCCCAGGGGACCCGAACCGTCACCGATGGGTGAGGCCGGCCCCCAGGGGACCCGAACCGTCACCGATGGGTGAGGCCGGCCCCCAGGGGACCCGAACCGCCCCGGGGACCAGGCACTGACCGTGCCCCTCGCTCTGCGGCGGTACCTCTGGGTCCTAGCATCCCTCCGGCCCCGGGGACAAGAGCTCGGTTCGTTGGACCATCAAGCCAAACCCAGGCGAGTGCCTGGTGCCAGGTCTTGGTGGACAGCGCTTATCCCTGTCATCCCGTTAGGCTGCCAGCTTCCTTAGGCCTTGACAGGACTGACTGGTCGGTCACGTCCTCCCAGAGGACCCCATCAGCCCTGGGGTCTCCTTCAATTTCCTCTGCTCTCCAGACGCCAGCGCGCTGCAAAGCCAACCAAGACTCCCTTCCGACTCCCAGAAGGGACAGCTCAGTCCCCCTCCGGTTTCCGTGTGAGGCGGCTTCTAAGCAAAGCCAAGCCCTTCCCCAGAGCCACCCAGAATGGCAGCCCCGTTGGCCCCCAGGGGAAAACTTAAATCGTTTTCCAAAACGTTTTTTATTTTGCCAAAACGATTTCCCAGCTGGAGGCAGCTGTTTGTGACACCCTGGGCCACCTCCTTCTGTGCTCTGGGTGGGACAGCAACCTTCATGCAGAAAGGAGCTTAATCAGAGATTTTGTATTTTCTCACTGTAGAGGCTGAAAAGTCAGATCTCTGGACAGTGTAAAAGGGGGGTGAGGGAGGGGACGAGTCCCCCAAGCAGGATGTTATTACAAGTGCGGGGGTGATATAAACAGTTTCCATTTCAGAGACGGTGAAGCTCAAACTTCTGACAACAAAAGGGTGATGCTTGTGCCTGATTGATTGTCCGTTCACCCAATCCGGTCCTCGTGTGGGCCCTGCCCGGTCCTGCCCAGACTGGATCAGAATTGGAACTATTCCCAAATCATCCCATCAGAAGTTCTTAGGAGGCCAGTTTAAAATAACATCCCCATAAATTTAGAAGGACGTTCAGGGAACAGTTTGTAACTTCGAGTTAAAGATTTGGGATGGAGCGACTTTTGCTCTTCTATAAAAAAAAATAAAATAAAATAAGAAGTAAGGGCGATGAGGTCGCGGTGACGTAGAGGGCTGTGGTGACGTGACAGGTGTTTACAAATCAGCAGGTGTCTGTGGGGCCCACACCTCGGTCCCCAGCACGGTGCTGAGGTCTC
This sequence comes from Macroglossus sobrinus, assembly GCA_004027375.1. Lineage (NCBI taxonomy): Eukaryota > Metazoa > Chordata > Mammalia > Chiroptera > Pteropodidae > Macroglossus > Macroglossus sobrinus. The sequence continues at coordinate 32,202 of PVKZ01005012.1, read as the reverse complement.
AGCATTGCCAGGGCTGGTGTCTAGAGAACTTGTGTAAAGCAGTGCATCTTTGGATATCGTGGGTTTTCTTGGCTCCCTGCCTCGTAATTGTCAGAAGCGTTCCCAGTGGGCGTGGCCGGCGAGCAAAGCCGGCGACGTGTGTGCTGACGAGTGTGCCGATTTCCAGAACTCGCTCTAGATTCGGGAGCGCTCCCCTGTTCAGGCGTGCGAGCCACACGGCGCCCGTGCTCTGTGTCCGAGGAAAGCTTTAAAATGTCCTGAAAGTGAGCTTTCCTGGAGCTTTGAACCAGGAGGGAGGCCTGCCAGACTCAGCTGCCAACCGAACCCCTTTGTGGGGAGCGCCAGCCCCCCACGTGGAGGGCCGGTGCCCTGCAGGCTGGTTTGGAAAATGCTTCTTTGAGGCGTGCTGTGTGGCCTGACCCTCACCATTCACTGGGGCCTTGACCTCTGGGGGCGGTGCTTGTTTTGGTAACACAACCCTTCTTCCCACTGGAGGACAGTTGGGGACGTCAGACGTGCGCTTAGAACCGCCATCCAGCCCGTCTTTGACGTGGCGACCCCAGGACGCAGCCAGGGTCACACCTGACCCGGAACTAGAACCCCACCTTCAGCTTCCTGTCCAGTTGTAGACACCCCCCCTCATTGGCTTTTGCTTCTTTCCCCTAAACGTACAGAGCGAGGAGGAATGAGGACCCGGACATGTCCCCACTCCCAGTCCCCAACACCCATCCTGCGAGGTGGGCACCACTGATGTTAACCCCATTCCGCAGATGAAACCGAGGTCACCTCATTAGGCAGCAGCCAGGCCGGGGTTCGGTTCAGGGTCCAGCGCCCGAGCAGCTCACCTCCGGGCCACGCTGCCTCCCTTCGGTCTGTTCCCTCAAAGACACATTTTTTAACCCGAATTCACATCGCATTTCTGGAACGACGATGCCCGCTCTCCCGGGGGCTAAGCCAGAGGAATACCCTGCTCGTCTGAAACCCTGAAATGCGTTCAGATCACTAGGCGTTAGAGCCTCATAGGAGCCCCGGTCCCCGGTGCCACAAAGGCTGGGGACCGCTGGTCCAGGTCACTGGAAAGCCTGACTACTATGCCGTGTCCTAGTCTGCAGGGATAGGCTTCAGGCAGACAGACAGACACATACGCGACTTAGGCCAGCCTTACCCGATAAACACTGAACTCTTTCCCTCACGAAGCTAGGCTGTTGACAAAAAGGCCTCCAGACCCTCAAGAATCACGTGATCGAATGAGGACTTGCTCTTGAATGGAATAGACACGGGTCACCCAGCCTACCGGGGCCTGGATGCTGGCTGTGTCACCCACTGTTTGTGTGTGTCTTGGTTGCCCCATCTGTGAAGCAGGGATGGTGAACATAGCTCACGGGACACAAATGTTCGTTCATTCATTCAGCCAACAGCTACCGAGCACTCAGCGTGCCGAGCTCTGTTCCCAAGTGCTGGGGGTACAGCGGTGAACGACATAATAGTCTTAGGATGGAGACTGCCCCGGGTTCAGGAGGCGGGCGTGGCTGGCGTGAGCAGAGCCGGGAGGCGGGTGGCAGCTACAGGAGATGGGCTTCTGCTCCGAGTGCCCTGGGAAGCCGCTGGAGGCTCTGAGGGAGGGAGGGTGGCCTGGCTGTCGCGTTGAAAGCAGACGGCGCAGAGCCTGGGGAATTCTCCAGGAGACCATTGCGGTGAGCGAGGCAGGAGGTGCTGGCAGCGGAAAAAGGCGACGTCTCTGCCCGCTGTGACAACTGTAGGCGACGCTGCCTATGCCTGGGGCAGTAGAAGCGGCATGTCTTGGCCCCCGTGCCTCAGCTCATGGTTTGACAACTTCTGGCGAAGGAGACGCTTTGTCCAACCAGCAGGATTTGTTAGAGTGTCTCTAGAGAGTGTTAGGAGCCACTGAGCCTTCTGTCTCTGCCTCCAGAAGCCCATTCATTTCCCCGTGACAGTTCCGGAAGCGTTGACTCACAGGGTGATGTGCTTGGAACATGTCACCTCGACACAGTTGGATTTTCCTCTTGGTGTTGGGCGGGGTTCAGAGACGCTCCGATCGCTCAGAGGACGGAGAAGCTTCCGGAAAACCGGGGAGGCCTTGACCTGCTGCGGGAGGTCTGTGGCTGGAGACTCGAGTGCATCTGATGTGTGTCTTTCTGAGCAATTTAACGGTGGTTGAACTTCTTGGTAAAGAGTAAGTGACTGCAGATTCTCAAGTGTTAATATTTAGGTGGAATTTCCTGTAGGAAGAGAGGAATATATTTATATTCTCTGGTCTAACCTTGTAGTTCAATTCGTGCACCTTTTAAAATGGGCGAATGTAGGATTTTAACACCAGTAGCCAACTGTGGCGTGTACAAATGTCAGGGCTAAATTCTGGCGACTCTTGAATCAACACTGGCCAGTGGTCTGCGTTGGTGAACCTCTTTATCCGCTCATAATGCCCAGTGTGGGGGCTGATACCATATATTTCCTTGGAGTACCAGCTAGTGGTTCCTAAATGTACTTCTTTGCTTTAAAAACTAAGGGCTTTTGGGTTTTATTTTTAGCGTACTGTGTATACACAAAGAGAGCCCAAAAGCAATTATGAGCTAAGAAGTAGCTAATAATTCTGGGAAGCAGAAGTATTTATCATGTGTTTCTTTCTTTCTTTCTTTCTTTCTTTCTTTCTTTCTTTCTTTCTTTCTTTCTTTCTTTCTTTCTTTCTTTCTTTCTTTCTTTCTTTCTCTTTCTTTCTTTCTTTCTTTCTTTCTTTCTTTCTTTCTTTCTTTCTTTCTTTCTTTCTTTCTTTCCTTCCTTCCTTCCTTCCTTCCTTCCTTCCTTCCTTCCTTCCTTCCTTCCTTCCTTCCTTCTCTCTCTCTCTCTCTCTCTCTCTCTCTCTCTCTCTCTCTCTCTCTCTCTCTCTTTCTTTCTTTCTTTCGTGACCAATCCAGTCCCTTGGTTTCACATACGACACACTTTTGTGGACCTTCAGTATATCACCAGTGCCTTTGATCGGGGGAGATGACACAAAGAATAAAAATCGAGATTCTCTCCTGATTGTCTTACAAGTTTTGAGTGCCACAAAGATAAATGGCTAAAAGTATAGCCGGCTAATCGTATTCAGGGGGAAAAAAAATGCTATTTCCCATTACAAACCAGCCCCATTCTAGTGTTTAAATATTCCCAGTCAATTATCCCCAAGGCTATAAAATGCTATGCAAAGCATTTTAGGCGAAACGGTAGGACCGTGTGACTGAGGCCACCGTGAAAAGGTACCGCTAGGTTGAAATAGCACCCTCTCAGGAGGGCTGTGGGACCTCCATCGTTTCCTTTCGAATCCGACCCTCCGGCTGTGTGCCGTGGTCCGGCTGTGTGCCGTGGTCTGGCTGTGTGCCGTGGGGCTGCTACGTGGAGGACGCTTTTCCAGAAGTGGGGGGTGTACAAGGCACAGGCCACGCCCTTCGCTGTCTCCCAGCCAGGGCCAGAGGGGGGCAGGTGTCCCCTGACCTCACGGGGGGCTGGGGCATCGTGCGGACACACACAGAGCAAGTGCTTGTTAACCATGCGTCCTCCACGCCGGGTCTGAATCCTGACATCTGTGCCCAGACTGTATTCCCGTCTCCCTAATGAATGCGGCTTTTCTCCCCAGGGTGATTTTTTCTAAGCGGATTGATGCCTTAAATAAACTCTACATAAAGTCTTAAGCGTTCTTTATTGTCAGCGAGTATAAACAGAGAAGCCGGCGTCCTGTTAAAAACCTTCCCTACGCTCTATATAAACATCCACATGGAAGAAATGCAGAATTCAAACTCATCCTTGCGACGACTGCCTCTTTCACGAAGCCGGAGGGTTTTCGTTCCCTGTTGAGCCCTGAGCGGTTGGTACCGTTGGTTCAAGCCAGCAAAGCTCCCGCCCTCGGATCTCATAGCTGTCTGTTGTTCCTTGCAGAGTGCCATTGCCTGCCTAGAGGATGAGAAGGCGGCCCTCACCTTGGCCATGGCCGACCGGCTGCGGGATTACCAGGAGCTCGTGCAGGTGAAGACCAGCCTCAGCCTGGAGGTGGCCACCTACCGGTAAGGACGCCACGCAGGGTCCGCCCGGAGGAGGCAGGCCGCGGGAAACCGCTGTGGCCTCAGCCGTGTGTGCCTGCGGCTTTGTCACAGAGCGAGGGGGAGGGCGAGGGAGGGCGAGCAGCCCCTGGCATGGCCAGGCGAGGAGTCTGGGGCCTGACAGAGGAGGAAGGGCATGTCACAGAGCCGCCTCCCCTCGGGGCCTGGAGTCGCCGAGCTTTGCACAACCGATGTCTGCGTGTCCTGAGCTTCGTCACAGAGCGTTGCCCTTAGTGGCATCCTAGGGATGAGGTTCTGTGTTTGCAGATGAATAGACGCGCTCAGGGAAGCCCCAGAGCTAGAGAGGGGAGGCCCCCCGAGTCCCTCCCGCGGCCTGGGGCTCTGAACCCCAGGGCTCTGGGTCTGTCCCAGGCCTTGTCCTTGAAGAACAACCTGTTTGACAAAAGCTTAGCACGGTGCGCCAGGAACGTGGCTCTGTCCAATTAGACGTTGGCTCGGATCTGGGGCGACCAACCCAGACGAACGGGTCGCAAAGCCCCTCCGAAGGGCCAAGTGCTGGGCGGGGAAGAGAGCGCAGTCCGGTGTCCCTAAGGTGGCTTGTGGAGCTCCCCGTCGTCCTGTCCTTGGCTGGTGGGGGGGGCCTTCGGTTGGGGTGGCGCCCCTTCTTTCCTGCAGCTTCTGTGCCCCGCGAGGACTGGTACCGAGGGGCCCCCATCTCAGATGTTTGCAACGCGAGGAATTGTAGAGGGCCGGGTCCCCCTCTCCCGTGAGAGCGAGGAGCCGTAGTGACATGACTGCATCCTTACTGCCCGCCAGCCCCGGCGCTAAGAACCCTGCACGTGTCCGCTGCCCACAGTCACCCCGTCTGGAGCAGGGGGATCCAAATCACCCCCTCTTCTGGGGTAAGGGCCCCGAAGGTGGGGTCCCAGGCTGGTGGGGGACCCTCACCCAGCGAACCAGCTAACGTGGATACGAGGCCCCTCTGTTCGTGGTGTCGGTGTGAGCGTGAACCCGCCAATCGTGGGCCTGAATGAGCCTTGGCAACTCTGCTTGTGAGTGGAAGGCAGCGGAGTGGCCAGCAAGGTCCCCTCCCCGGGCAGGGCGGAGCGGGACACAGCCTGGCCCTGTCAGCGCTCCCTGGGGGCTGCTGTCCCGTCTTCTGATCCATCCCAGCTTTGACCCAGGGGCCTGGCCGCTGAGATGTGCGTCACGAGGCCGTGTCTGGCTGGTGTGCACCGGTGTCTGTCTGCCTGGCCGTGGCCTTACTGCCAGGGCCCCCGCCCCAGCCAGCCCCATCCCAGGGCCCTTGCTTACCCTCCATCGGGGAAGGGGGCGCGGGCTCTCGGGCAGCCCCTGGCCTGGGCCCACGGTGGCCGCTCAGGGGTGAGGCCCGCCCAGGCACACGGCAGCCCTTGGAGGAGCCTGCAGCTGAACTGAGGTGTCCTGTGGCCAAGCCAGTGGGGACTTTGCTGGGTCCCCGCTCTGGGAGCCATGCTGTGGCTGCATCCCGCAGCGGGGGTGGCCGTCAGGGCTTCGCGAGTGGGGAGCGGAGGGACCAGCCAGCCTGTCCTTCCTCCCAGGGTCCACCTCCCGCACGCCCCTGGGATGGACCTCTCGTGGGGCGAACAGCCGCGGAATTCAATGCCTGGGGTATTCAAACAGCTGCCGAGTCAGGTGACTCTCAAGTTCACCAACGCGGAAACTTGATCTGGGAGAAGGAAGCCTTAATCTGGGTGTTTTTTGTTGTTGTTTTTTTTTCATCTGCAAGTGACAGCAACCTTTCTGAGCGGGGCTCACGTCCCAAAGGGCATTGAACCCTCATCTAACTGAGACGGTCCTTCGTTGGAGACAGGATGGACCCAGGTGTTGGGTGAGGGGGTCGGCGCTGGGCAGGCCAGGCCCCGAGCCGCTGCAGGCTCTTGTCGCAGGAGGTGGTTCTTCTACAAACACCTCGGCAGCACTCCCGGGCCCCGCCCTCTGGTTCTGTTGGGTCGCACGCCCGTCCCTGGAGGGTGGACGGTGTCAGCTTTTCATGGGCTACGTGCGGGCTGAGCCTGGAGAGCTTTGAGGTACCCCAAACCTGGCTTTGGTCCGGGGCGGATGCTGGGCCGGCCCAGAAAACCCCACCCCTGTGCCTGCATTGGGTTAACACCTGATGCCAGGTGAGGCTTCTCCCTACGGGGGGCAGTCGGACGGACTGTCCCGTGTCCACTCAGTGACGCTCGTCTGGGCTGAGATCTGGATGCTTTGATCTTGCACCTCGTGTCCGGGATTTCCTTCCTCGCCTCGTCCTGCCCTCAGTTCTCCATCGTGACAAGTCAGAGGGCACAGGTGGGCGTCTTCCCTAAGAGAGGGCCTCACCCTACCAGCTCGGCTTTTCCCAGTGGCCTCATTCAGGACCCCTCGTCGCTCCGGGCTGCAGGCCGAGCTGTCGTTGGGGACCGAAGGCACTGTGGCTGGCATCTTGCGACCCCGTTTGGGCCTGACGTGGCCACCTCCTGGAAATTTCGGAGGCATCCGTACTTTCGTGGAAGCAAGGGATGGATTGCACCGGGTGTCTTTCTGAAGGCCAAGTTCACACGGTGAAAACCGAGGCGCCTAGCCCCGGGGCCCGGTGTGCCCGGCCCTGCCCGGCCGCCCACACCCACCTCCGTGGTCAGCGTCGTCTCCCGCTGCTCGGTGGGGTCTGAAACACCCACAGGTGGTTGAGAGCAACCCGTTCCCTTGTAGACGCCGAAAGCCCAGCGTCTTTGTCACCGATGAGGTCTTGGCGTCTCTTCTGCGACTCTTTCGGTCCTGTGTGTCGCCGCCCCCGTTCTGAGGACAGGTACGGACGTCCCCATGTGGGGCGACGCCGTTGTGTGCTTCTGACACTTTGGCAAGTGCCCGCTGCATCTGTGCACACCTGACCGCAGGCAGCGGCGACAGTCACCCCGTGGAGACACGGCCCAGGGCCCCGTGCCGGGCGCCTCCCCGTCAGCCCCATCCAGAGAGGCCGAGGGTGGCCGGCTCTGCAGCTGGCACTGCTCGTCTCCCGGGCTGACGTCACCCAGTGTCCCTGCGGTGGCCATCCTCACAGCGCTGTCCTCATCCTTTCTCAACGTGGCATATGTCAGGGCGCTGGCCCTTTAAAGCTGCAGGCTTATTCCCGTCCGGCCGGAATCTGTCGCTGGCGCTGAGGCCAGCTCTCAAGTGTCGCGGACGCTGCCGAGCCCAGCTATCCGGCCTTTCGGTCAGAAGCAATAACGAGCGTAAATACAGACTCGCGGTTTGTAAGTACGTGGATTTAAAAAAACGGATAAAATTAAAACGAAGCAAACCTCAGAGTCGAAGACTCGAGGGTTTCTTCAAACTCAGTTGGCCCGTTGGTGGCCGGGAGGGACCCCGGCGCCCGGCCTGGGCGGTGGCCCTGAGGATGAGCCCTTTCCTCCTGCGCTGCAGGTGACGATGAGCACAGCCATGGGGCGGGGCTGGGGCTGAGGAGGCTGGGAGAGGAAGGTACAGGAGGAGATGGGCTGGTCCAGGAGCTGTGCTCACTCCCATCTGCCTGTTGCCATGACGACAGGTGGAGCTGGTGATGCTGGTCCCTCTCGTCCCCCTGGGCCCAGAGCTAGATGTTCTGGTTAGGTTGGCACAGGGCGGGCCCAGGTGTGGTCACCACCCCCAGGGCGGTGGTCAGGAGCTGCCAGGGTGGACGGCCACCTGGCCAGGGCCCCCCGCTCACGCTGTCAGCATCAGAGGCATCTCGTGCTTATGGGAAACAGCACCGACACTCGGGCCCCCCTGGACCCACAGACCCAAGCCAGCCCTCGTGACCAGACCCCACATGACTCGTGGGCACGCTGCTGTTTGCAGAGCAGCCGGGGGACGCCTGGAGGGCGAGGGTGGGCAGGCCCAGCAACGTGCCGCGTGCTATGGGGTGGGCAGCGGGCTTCCTGGAGGAGGCGGTGCTTGGGTCTGGCGGGAGGGGAAGCCAGGAAGAGGGCTTTCTGGGCAGAGGGGACAGCGTGGGCGAGGACCCGAGGACTGAGCTAGTGTGGTGCCTACGGCAGTGCCACGCCTTTGGGCGCCCCTGGTCGGCTTGCTCTGGGAGGCCTGCCAGGTGTGGTGATGGGCAGGAAGGACACCTAGGAAGCCCCGTGGTCTGCTTGGTGAGCCGGGGTCCGCTCTCGGGCTGCTTCAGGGTGCGATGCCTGCCCCGGGGGACCCACGGAGGTCTGGCCAGGGTGGCCCCGGTGTTAAGGGTTGTTTCCTGTGGATCAGGCTGTGTGGACTGAAGTAGCCTGCCACACCGCAGGAAACAGGAAGTGACATACCCGTGCGGGGTTTCCAGAGAGCGGGAGGGAGTGGAGAGAATCTGGGAAGGCTTCAAGAGGGAGGTGAGAGTAATCTGTCCCGAAGGATGGCGGAGATTTGAACAGACCCTCAGGAGAGGGGGAGGTGGGGAGGAGGGATGGCCTGGGAGGAGGAGATGTTAAACATAATACGCGTTCCACAAAAATACCGTAGGTGGCCTTAAATTGTCAAATAAAGTCACATGAAGATGGTCCAGGGGAGGACAGAGAACTTTCAGCCGAGGTGACTAGGTGAGATTTTAAAGGGGTGCGGGATTTGAGTTGGGCATTGGAGGGGTGGGGGGATTGGGGAGGGGGTAGGAACCGGACTGGCAGAAAGGCATCGTGGGAGAGCAGGTAGCAGGGGTCTCAAAATTGGGGCTGCCCAGGCCGGTGCCACGCGGAGGGGAGGCAGCCGCTGGCGGGAGGCGGGAGAGAAGGCGCCGAGGTGCAAGGCGTGCGTGTCTGGGCAGGTGCGGGAGGACCCTGCAGCTTATGGCGGTGACCGGGGTCTGGCAGTGGGGGGGTCTCTGGGTGAGGACCTAGGAGAGGTGTGCTGTTTGTCACGTGCTCTTACAGACAAGACCCACACCCCACCCACCACCCCCAGCACGGAGCCCTCTCCACGAGGCAGCTGCTTATTCACAAATAGCCAATTATCTGAAGATGCTGAAAACTCCGGAACCTTCCAGAACCCACAGCATCCTAAACCCCTCCCCCCCAAAACTAGATGCGAGATTGAGAATCCGTAGCAGCTCGGTTAGAAACTAAATAGGCACCCCCGCCCAAAGAGAACCGAACCCAAGCCTCAGGAATGAGCCTTTGGAACATATGATGGAAAAAAAAAAATCTTCAAAATGGAAGCAAAAAAAAAAAAAAGCAAAAATCCCCAGGAATAAACTGTGTCCAGAAACCACAAAAAGCCGAAGGATGTGGAAACGGCACGCATAAGAAGAGGCCTGTCCTTGAAATCCTCACCCTGGGTACAGATGACGCAGTCTCTGCCAACATCGAAAAACAGCTTTGTTTTTTCCGTTTTGCGGACGAGGGCTATCTAACAACGTTCTAGATTTTACCTGGAAAAAAAAAAATGGACTGCGGGGCCAAATGATTTTTCAAAAGAAAAGTACGAAAGAGTTTTTTTTTTTTTTTTTTTTTTCTGGCCAGATATGAAAATGTAGTTTTTCTGGGCTCCTTAGAACAAAAATCCTTTTGTCAAGTGATGGAAACAATTTTTAGCAAATGTCCTTTTTTGTCTGCAGGGGGAGGGCGTGCGAGCTTCCTGTTTCTTCTTTCTGGCTGTGGGGGGCAGACGCGGTGTGTTTTAACTGGGGAAAATAGCGTCTTTAGACGGTAGCCTGCTAATGAAGCAATCACTCCTAAAGTTCTTAATTTCAGCATTTTTCATGGTATTTCTGGTCGCTTCTTTTTTTTTTTTTCTTCTGAACCATCTATACCTTTTCCAAAAAAAATCATTTCTTGGGACTCTTTCAGGGTCTTAGGAGAAATACATGTTTTTTAAAAAAAATCCAGTCCTACCTTGTGGAGGATGTGGAACTGTGTTAGCAGTGGGACTTATGTCGTGAAGAGGTGAAACATTCGAAATAGTACAAGCTTGTCGTTTTGAGGGTAAGCGAGAGGACCGTCCCACAGGTGTGGTTGTCCCTTTCCCTTCATCGCTGTGTAAATGAATTAACCCTCCGTCAGCCATGGTTTTAGATCATCCGGGATCTCTTCCCCTCCAGGATGACTTCGGTTAACTGAAAATCAGCTTTCTTTCTGAGATCCGTTGGATGATGATGATGATGATGATGATGATGATGATGATGATGATGATGATGAAAACTACCATTTATCGACCCCTTACTCCCTGACGGTGGTTGGGACAACTTGCCGATGACTTAATCCGTTTCCACCGGGAACCTGAGCCTGCTCCCGATTTCAGAGATGGGGGAACCGAGTCACGGAGGGTTGGAGCGCCTTGCCCAAGGTCGCAGAACCAGGGAGTTAGTGTCAGGGCGGGGAGCCCGGCCAGAGGCCACGTGGTAGCTCACATCCGCTGCGTGGATGTGTCCCTAACTGCTTCAGGAGGGCAGGGACGTGATTTTCAGGCACGTGGTCGCTAATTTTCCTGCTGACGGGGCTGGAACCGTGTGGGGCTGCGGGAACTGTCCCCTTGGAAATGTCCCCCGACAGCCATGAGCTGGGCATTGGGGATCTGATGGCAGTGCCCCTCCGTTCTCAAAATTACCGGAGAACGCTCTCCCCACTTTTCAGAGGGAACTCATCTCTTCCTTAAAAATGGGTGTTGGAGAGGGTTGGAGGAAATGGCACGTTTCTGGCCTCTTGTCATTGGTTCACTTTCCGCCTGGGCCGTGAGTCTCGTGAGCTGCAGTGGTGGGGGGCATGGCTCGCTGTGTCGTGAGGAGTGTGTGTGTGTGTGTGTGTGTGTGTGTGTGTGTGTGAGAGAGAGAGAGAGAGAGAGAGTGAGTGAGTGTGTGTGTGTGTGTGTGTGTGTGTGTGTGTGTGTGTGTGAATATTAAGGCACGGATTAGAGGACAGGTGCCTTGACCGAGCCTGTGAGGCCCTGGCTGGGCGCTCAGGGGGAGAAGGTGGCACACACCCCTGCTTTCTGGGAGCCAGCCATTGAGGGGGGGACCCCGTGCTCTGTGGGACAGCCCTGTAGGGCCTTTTGATTGACACCTCCAAACTTCCAATAGGCTTCGCTCCTCTGGTCTGGGGGAGCCGTGTGCCTTTGTCCAAGATGCCAACCCTGTCCACGGGCAGAGCCAGGATGGTTGTCAGTGACTCTGCGCGTGGGGTTGCCAGGGGGACTCTGTAGGCGACAGACAGGAGTTTGGAGCATGCGCAGCCTGCGTTCAGTCTGAGGCAGGCTAGCAGGGGCTCCGGAGGTGGTGTTTTGTTTGCGCTGCATCTGTGACCTCCACGCGACCACACGAGCCCCCTGGGGACTTGGTGGCCCCCATAAGGTCCACAGCGCCCAATTCTGAGGGTCCTGAACATAAGAGACTTCGGGTGCTGGTTTGGATTGTCCTTGAAAAAGGAACAAAACCATCCCCCCTCGAGGGGTGAGAGAAGATATTGTCCCCCAGGGGGAATCTTCCTTATTTGGGACCGTCGCCCCCGCCCCGCCCCCTGCCACCTACACCTGTCACTGGCTCGTCTGCTGGCCCTGACTCCTGAAGCCCTTTCCGTCCTGACCCCGGGCTGGCTGAGGAAAGGTCTGGAATAGGACGCGCCCCTCCCGGAGCCAAGCCCCCCGCCCTCGGTGCGAGTCCCGCGGCCGTGTCGCTGGGGCGCCAGCACCCTGCGCGTCCGACTTGTCCCCTGCACGTTCCTCGCATGACGTTCGGGCCTCGGCATTTTCTGGGCGATGGGAGCTATTCCTGTCCCTGGCACGGAAACTGCCTGGTCATGAGGGTGTGCGGTTACCCGGTGGTGTCCCCTTGCCTGGCGCGCGCGCCCCGGGGTGGGGGGCAGGGCAGGGCGGGGCTCCGGGCACCGGGCGGAGGGAGGTCGTCCTGGCGCCTTTGCTGGGTGGCCCTTTGCTTCCCCCCACCCGCCCTCGGGGGGGACGCGTCTGTGGGGCTCCCCACGTTTGGACCAGCGGGAAGGGGCCTGGCACCGCTTGGCCCCGACCCCTGCGTCCCTGCCCCGCTGGGCGTCCCTCCGTCTTTGTGCGCAGCTCTCGGGGGTGACACTGGCATTTCCCAGGGGCCCTGCGTCCGGCGTCCCTTCGCCCGCAGCGGCCTGTGTCCCAGGGGTCTGCGAGCGGGGGACACCCCGATGCGGACCTGGCCCCCGCACGCCTGGCGCAGGGGGGGGGTGGGGGGCCCGCCGTGTCCCCTCTCCTCACCGCTCCGAGCTGTGGGTGGGAATCAGCGCGATGACAGCTCACGTGTCAGGCGTGGGGAGCCAGAGAGATCGCGGGGTACAGTGCTTCCCGGGGTTTCGTTAGAAGCAAGACAGGACGCTCCTTTGGGTGATACGAGGGCTCTGGGGGTGGGGGGTGGGAGCGGGGGGGTCTCAGCTCTTCCTCTACCTCTTTCCTCTTCCCTTCCCCCCATTTCTCCTTTCGTTTTCTTTTCTTAAATCTTCACTCCATCCCCGTGAATCCCAGTGTGGAAACCACAGGGGCGGTGGCTGCCTCGTTTACCAGCCTCAGTCCCTGCGCTGCTCCTGGTCAGCCCCTGACCTGTGACGCCACAATGACCCCCGGATGTCATTGTCCCCAGGACCCTCTAGCCTGGGGCGACATGCCTGAGGGAGCCCCTCCCCCGCTTCCCAGAGAAACCAGACCCCGACCTCCCCTCCTCTGCCCTCTCCTGTCTCCTCCTCTCCTGGGCCTGGGTTTCCAAGGGCATTCTAGAAGGCTGTCCGGGAGTTCCGAAGCCCTAGACCCTCATTGTCCTCCCTCAGCTGGATGGATGCTCTATCCAGCCAGGCCCGCTGAGGCCGGCTTGCATCCCTTCTTCCCACACGAACCCTAAAACACAGGACACTGTGACCCTGTGCTCATTAGCCCAATGCCCCATCATCCTACAGCGTATAGGGGCACTTTTTGCTCTTTCGTTTCCTAATGAATTTTGTTTTGTTTTGTTTTTTTCCTGCAGAGCCTTACTAGAGGGAGAAAGTCACCCAGAGATATCGATCTTGACTGAGCGCATTGAAAACCTGCCACAAGGTAAAAATGGGAAAAGCCATTTATTTAGTTTTATAAAGTGCTTCCCATCCGAACGCGTTCCGTCCGTGGACAAATAGGAAAGCACCTTTGACCCGGAAGAACTGGGGTTAGTTGTGATTGTTCGGATAACTGCCGTTGACCCCTCCCTTAAGTATCAAACAGATTTGATGTAGTGGGTCATACTTGTAAACTAAATTTGTTTTAGAGATTAAGTATAATGACAGAAGGAAGGAAGTAGTAGAATGAGAGAGTATCGATTGTGAACTCTCATTCGGCTTTGATCTTCTAAATAGTTGTGTGTTCTGTACCATAGGTGCCCACAAACTGTTCACTGAATAGATAGTGAGTTTATCAGTGCTTATTAGGGCACTCACGTGTCTGTTGTAATATTGTACAAAATGATGTTGGCCACTTGCCCCCAAGATGATAGGCCTAAAACCAGCCTGTGATCGTCCATGTTTCTCGTTGAAACTTAATTAAAAAACAAAAAAACAAACAAACAGGTATTTCCTGTAGTTTTTGGTTCCATCTTCTGGGACTTCTCAGTTTAGGATCCGTAGATTGACCCCAAACGAGGAATCTTTGTAGAAAATGCTCTGGTCTCCCTCCCGGATCCTGGGATCTGTGCTAAAGAGGCCGCTGGCCTTGGCCGCCCTGGGGGAGGTCAGGTGTGGGGAGGAGGGTCTGCCCAGCACTGCAGGAGAGGGGGGTGGGCCCGCACAGGGGGGATGGCACCCCAGGTCACGATCTGACCCTCATCCTGGAGGCAGGGAGCCCTAGGACCACCCCCCAGCCCCCAGGATCCTGGCATCACAGCAGATCGGACTGTTGGTGACCCGTCGGCGTCCTGCCCTGGCACCTCTTTATGTGACAGTTCGTGAAAATAAAAGTATGAAAATAAAAAGAAATGAGCAATGGTCAAAAAAAAAAAAAAACATTAAATTCTTCAAGACGTGTTGGCCCAACACGGAAATGGATGAAAAGAGGGAGCATGTTACATGGCGAGGGGTGATTCCCGCTAGCGCTCATTCATTACGTAAGTTCTGAGGCTCTTCTCTGCTGCGATCGATACGCTGAGTGGTGTAGAGATGATGGATTCCAAATTATCATAATATTGTGAAAGTTGGGCCACAGAAAATGAGCAGCCCAGCCTCTCTGGCTCATGGGCCATGCTTTTACACATTCCATGTTTGTTAAGGCGGATGAATCATTTACATCAGTAGCTAGAGAAAGAGCTGAGCTGAAGCATGCGTAGTGCTATTTTATTGTAACAGGATGTTTAAAACTACCAAAAAAAGAATAATAATTTAGGGATCGAAAAAATCTTTCACGATGACCTTTCTGTGGCGACAACAGGTTTGTGTGATGACGGGCTGCTTTTAAGATGAAAACAGATAATGACGACAATCATTTTAATGCTTTGCTCATTTTCTGCAGAATTCAGAAACATGTCTTATCAATATACCGACTCGGCCTTACGGAGGGAAAATGAAAGAAACCTGTTTTTGAGGCAGAAAGCATCTTCGGGGAGCCCCTACCTTGGCCAGGCCCCGCGCCCTCACGTGTGGGCGCCCTGCGCCCCTCAGACAGGTGTTGGGGGCGCAGAGAGAAGGGGCCTCCCGGGCTCCCCGCACCCGCCCTTCGCCACCACCGTCCGGCGGGAAATCGCTGATGAGAAAAGCGTCCACAGTCACACCATCTCCAGATCCGTCCCTCCCACCCCTGGGCTCCTCAGAAACATTCAAGTTCAAGTGCAGACAGTCCCCGGTCCACCAAGAACCGGAGGCGCGAAGGAGGCCCCCGCGGCCGTGGCCGGAGAGTCCGCGCGTGGCCGGGACACTTGGGCGCAGGAGAGCGCTGTCATCTGGGCGGAGGACACGAGGGAGTGGGGCAGCGGGGGACGGCGCGGGGAGAGGATGTTCGATTCCAAGGAGAGGGCGTCGGAGGAGAGGAACCTGCGATGGGAGGAGCTGACCAAGCTGGACAAGGAGGCGCGAGAGCGCGGGCGCGCGCAGAGGGAGGTGACCGTGGACACCAAGGGGGTGACCGCAGACGCCGAGGAGCCGTCGCGGGAGCCGAGCGCGGCGCAGAGGCAGGTGCCAGTCCAGGTAGACGCGCCGCGGAGCAGCAGGCCGGAGGGCACCCCCGGGGGCGTCCAGACAGCCCCGGACCAGGACACGGGCGCCGCCGCGGGCAGGAGGCTGCAGCGCAGAGAGGCGAGGTTCAGGCTGGACGCCGGCGACGCGGTGACCGAGGGCATCGCAGAGGACATCGTGACCGGCATCCTGCAGCAGCTCACGCGGTCCCCGGGCGCGGACGTGGACGCGGACACGGACGTGCCCGCCGACCCCCTCCCCGACACCAAAGTCACCTACGTGAGCCGGACGGAGCTGCCCGGTGACCGGAAGACGAGGACGACGACGGAGATCGTGGTGGAGTCGCGGCGGACGGAGGACGTGGCCGTGTCGGACGCAGCGGGCCTGAGCCAGCTCCTGGGCGAGGACGCGCGCGACGCGGCGCAGCGGGCGGGGAAGGCCACCGAGCGGGTGGTCAGCGACATCCTCCGGCGCGGTCTGCAGGGCCGGGAGGGCGGAGCCAGGGTGGTCAGCGTGGAGGTCGTCGAGGAGCCCCCGAGCTGCGTGGGCGGCGAGGAGGCCGACGCGTCCCCCACGCCGTTCCGCGTGGAGGAGGCGGACGACGCGCCGCCGGCCGAGCGCGCGGGGGCCGCGGATACGGAGGCCGCGGCCCGCGGATACGGGGGGGAGCTGCCGCCGCCGCCGTCGCCGCCCCCGGGGAGCGGGGCCCGCGTGGAGGAGGTGACGGAGGCGGGCGACTCGGACGGGGAGCAGCGCTACTTCGTGTCCACGCCGGAGGAGGGCCCCGAGCGCGACGAGGCGCGCGGCGGGGACCACGGCGCGGTGTTCGGGCAGATCCACGTGGAGGAGCGGTCCACCATCCGGTACTCCTGGCGGGACGAGGTCGTGCCGGGCCCCCGGACACGCGCCAGGAGCCACGACGCGGGCGGGGAGACGGTGGTGGAGCCCCCGCACGTTCCAGAACCTTCCGCGGAGATGCCCATGGGCGCTGCGTGGACGAAACAGGCTGGCAGCGGCGAGTTCCACGCCGAGAGCACCGTGGTGGAGAAGGACGTCCGCATCGGGCCCGCGCTGCACGCGGCCATCAGGACCGGCGACAGCGAGCCGCGGCGGCAGCTGGCCGAGGTGCTGGGGCAGCTGGAGGACAGCCTCCCGCAGCGCGTCAAGGACGAGCTGTCGGCCGTCACCCGCGAGGCCCGCGGCGGCCCCGGGGCCGCGTCCGTGGACGTGAAGAAAGTCGAGGACGCGGGCAGTGGCGCGGCCGTGACCTTGGTGGCCCAAGTCAACCTGTCGCAGACGGTGGACGCTGACCGGCTGGACCTGGAGCAGCTGAGCAAGGACGACGCTGAGATCGAGCGGGCCGTGGAGTCGCTGGTGCGGGACACTCTGGCCGGGCGGCAGGGCCCAGCGCCCGGCAGCCCGGACGGGGAGGCCGCGGGGGCCGGCCCGGCGGCCAGCTTCGGCTTCAAGCGCTGGGCCACCCAGGAACTGTACCGCCCCGCTGGGGACAACGACAGCGGCGACGACGACGGCGACGGCGACAGCGGCCGGGCCTCCCGCAGCCCGCCCAGGGCCACGCCCACGCCCCAGGGCCCGGTGTCCGCCACCGTGGAGGTCACCAGCCCACGCGGCTTCGCGCAGGCTCACGTGCTGGAGGACGTGAGCGCGTCCGTGCGACGCGTTCGGCTGGGCCCCGCGGGCGCGTGGACGACGCAGCGCGGCCCGCCCGAGGGGCGCACCCCGCACGTGCTGGAGGTGAGTTGGAGAGGTGGCTGCGCCCCGCGGGGGGCTCGGGGTGGCCAGCTGGTGCGTGGGGCACTTGACGTTGGGCCCTGAACCAGGTCACGTGTCCAGAGACATCCTCCAAGGGCCCGTCCCTGCGTGGCAGGGGGCCCAGTGGGTTTGGGGCACACACGGGTCGCGGGGCCCCAGCGTGTTAGGGATACTCACGGGTTGGGGAACCCCAGCGGATTGGGGGCACGCACGGGTTGGGGGCCCCAGTGGGTTTGGGGCACGCACGGGTTGGGGGCCCCAGCGTGTTTGGGGACACAGGTTGGGGGCCCAGCGGGTTGGGGGCATGCCGGGTTAGGGGCCCAGTGGGTTTGGGGCACACACGGGTAGGGGGCCCAGCAGGTTGGGGCACACACGGGTCAGGGGCCCCAGCGTGTTTGGGGACACAGGTTGGGGGCCCAGCAGGTTGGGGGCACGCACGGGTTGGGGGCCCAGCGTGTTGGGGACACTCATGGGTTGGGGGCCCCAGTGGGTTTGGGGCACGCACGGGTCGGGTTGGGGGCCCCAGTGGGTTTGGGGCACGCACAGGTCGGGGGCCCCAGCGGGTTTGGGGCACACACGGGTCGGGGGCCCCAGCGGGTTTGGGGCACACACGGGTCGCGGGGCCCCAGCGTGTTGGGGACACTCACGGGTTGGGGAACCCCAGCGTGTTGGGGATACTCATGGGTTGAGGAACCCCAGAGGATTGGGGGCACGCTCGGGTCGGGGGCCCCAGCGTGTTTGGGGACACAGGTTGGGGGCCCAGCGGGTTGGGGGCACGCCGGGTTAGGGACCCAGTGGGTTTGGGGCACACACGGGTCGGGGGCCCCAGCGGGTTTGGCTCCGAGCAGCCTCACGCTCCCGGGGCAGTGGTTTCCAGGCCCCCGCTCCCGGGCAGGGGAGGGTGGTGATCATGCTCCAGCGGAAGGGGCACTGGCCGCCCAGACTTCCGCAGCGCCCCCGCAGTTAGGCCTAGAGAGGGGTGCAGCGAGCGGAGGCGGTTCCCAGTTCCGGTGCAGACACCGTGGGGTCGGGGTCCCCCGGCGCCTGCGCGTGCTCCAGGCGCGCTCGGGAGTGGCGTGTGTGCCGGGCACGTCACCATCGGCCCTTGGAGGCTTCGCACCCCCGAGCAGATCGGGGCCCCCGTTATCTCAGCGAGCAGAAAGCAGGGGCCGTGAGGAGGGCTCCACGACGTGACCGGGGCCACTGCTGCACCGCGGGTGGGCGCGTCCTGGTGAATGAGTGTCCCTCAGGGCCCAGCAGGGCCACACGCCAGGGGCGGAAGCGACAGCGGGGTGTTGGGGTGGGTCCTGCAGCGCCCCGAGCCCCCGAACGCACCCCCACCTGGGGCCCGGTTCCATATAGTTGCCCTCGCTGGCTCCGTGGACCCCCTGCCCCCATAGCGGGGCCAGCCAGCGGGCAGCAGCGGGTGGCTCAGGCCCGCAGCTTGGGGCCCAAAGAAACTCTGTTTACCTTCCAGGTGGACGTGAGTGCCTTAGAGGCGACACCCAGCTGGACCCGAGAGGCCGCAGCCCTGTTCCCCGCCCGGACGGAGGCGGAAGCTCGCGGCGTGTCTGACAGTGGCGCGTGGAGAGACGCCGGCAGCAGGGGTGACCCGGCGGCCAGCGGGAGCACTCCGGGCCAGGCGCAGGCTGAGCTGGACAAGTCGGTGCAGCTCCAGAGGATGGTGGACCAGCGGTCGGTGGTTTCGGACGAAAAGAAAGTGGCCGTCCTTTACCTAGACAATCAGGGGGAGGACGACGACGAGGGAGACTGGTTTTGACAAACATCTTGTTTTAAGTGGCATCTTATTGGTGAGATAACACACAAAGGCCTTGGCTTATTATAAGGAGTGGGGGGCCTGCTCTGCATTAAACCCTCCACCTTATAATTTTCTCCAAAGAGTGCTCCAGGCACATCAATTTATAATCTGTAAAGGTTTCGAATGAATTCATGCCTGAAAAGGCATGGCAACTTTATTTTTGAGTCGAGACTTTTGCAAAAATAATACTTTTTATCTCTTTAGTCTTAAAAGTTCCTTTTTCCGGAGTTTTCACTCCTAGAGATGATTTTTACCGCTTCGCAGTGGCTGTAGAGAGGCCTCGCCCCTGTCTGAAGCCGGAATGAACTGTCTTTAGGTAAAACGCCTAAATGGTAACCAGATTGAAGTCATATATTTATGACTTTATATATTTAAAGGTATATTTTATTTGCACGTGCTAATGAATAGTAAGCTATCTATCCTTTTCAGGGAAGAAAAAAAAATCAACTGCATTTTTTTCTTTCCAAAGTCTCTTCAAAAAGAATCACAGGAAATAAGCAGATTGCTTAGATTTAAAAAAAAAAAAAAAAAAAAAAGATTTGAAGATGAAATCTTCAGGGAAAAGTGATTCATTGTAGAGTTAAATTCATTTTAAGGCTTGAATTTGGATGCAGCACTTTTAAGAATAGTTGATCGTCGGAGCGGACAGCTCTAGCCGGGTGCGATGGTTCGGATCGCCATACCTGCTGTGGACCCCGGTGTGAGAGGGACGGTTACGAGGAACGGTTTCTTTCCTGTGGCACCGGGTCCTTGGGGACACAGAGTCTAAAGGCTCTTTTTTTGTTAGGACCTGAGTCCAGGAGTAGTAGCCAACTCCTGTCCGAGTATCCGTGAACCTCTGTATTGCAGCCATCAGCACCTAAACGTTGATTCCACTGGTGGCAGGGAGACGATGGCTGGGCTGGCCAGGTGGCCGTGCGCAGTCAGGTCAGAAGCTGGCTGGACGTGGGCTGTACCCCTAACCCGCCCGCCTCCGCCCACCGTGACTGGGGCAGAGGTCTTTCTGAGCTCAGAGCGTTGGAGGTGAAAAGTGACAGCCAGCCTCGCGGAAGGGTTTGCACGCTCAGCACATCACCGTGGGGGTGTTTTTTTGGGGGGAAAAATGAGTCATGGGTTGGCTAGAATCGGATGTGTTGAGGAAGGAACTGGCTGCCTCTCCCGTCGCCTGGCACGGAAGCATCCAGAAGGGAAGGGGCCCCTGGGGGCTCACAGAGAGAGGCCCATCTCTGACGATCCGCGGAATTGCGGGCGGGCAGCTTGGCATCACCCGGTTCAAGTGTGCTCTAACGGATCCGTTTTATATTTTACACGAGGGTGTTTTGTTTTCGCAGCTTCCATTCTGAAGGCGTAGCATCACATTAAAACTAGCACGTCCGGCATCCTGGCATTTTCACCCAAAATAGTTTCTTTCACTTTAGACGTTGTCTAAGCTGTACTTCCCCTAACGCGGTATCAGAACTGCCCGCAGTGTCCTGGGGAGGGGGATCTAAGGTGACGTCACCCTCATGCGGGTTACGATGAGCGGGGGAGAGTAAGGCATGCGAGGGTCTTCCCTCTTGGGCGTCACACGATGGCCCTGAGACCCCCCAAGACCCACATCTCCTCCGCTCCCAGGTAGCGTAGGGGGAGTGTCTGTCTCGTTGGCGTCACTGAGGATTTGGGGAGAAACACACAGCTTTCGGGAGGGTCCATTTGAAAAGCACTGTGAGAGAGGGAACAGAAAGTAAGTTGATGGAACTCGCACGTTTAAGCCTTTGTTAAATGCCAAATAAACTGGTGAGTGCCACAGAGGTCTCGTGTCCAGCGCAGAGGTGGGCTGACTTTCTGTGGCACTGGTGTTGGTAAAAGTAATATATCAATGAGAATTAGGTCAGGGTGACAGCCTAACGTTTTGATGGCAAGACTGATGACGGGGACCCTATTACGTGAGTCCAAGTGGCTTTGTTGGATGTCACGGTTGTGGCTCGTGGCCTCGTAAGTGGGTGCTGACCTGCAGAGGGTGTGACCCACTTCTGTTTGGGAAATAAAGTCTGAGGTCTTCATTCTTGTCTCCATGTTGGAAAGATTATCTTTGAGAAGTATCCCCCATATGAGTTCTTACACCAGTGGGGAGTCATGAGCTGTCATAGGTGACCTCGTCTCCGAGTCACGCGAGGGCAGGGCGTGCGCTTGACGCTGTGGCAGGTCACCCTACAGCTTCCTGTCCTTTCAAACCGGTCATCCGGAGACAGTAGAGGTCACCTTGGTGGTTGGATGGGGTGAGGACACAGTCTTGTCCTATCGTTGTTCAGAAGAAGTGTTCATGGAATGTTTTGTATCTTCCCGCTGGTGGTTTGAGATTGTTACTATAAATGTCTGTTTAGAGTTGAATCCTCTAAAAAGCTGATCTTGCTAACCTCCCATTCCCTGTGAAGGGAACTATCACAAGAATGTGCAAAAATAAAAACCTAAAGAAAAAAAAAATCCACAAGGCTCCAAAAGAGAATGTTTTCCAATAGGTGACTTTTGTGTTTTCTCTGTAAACTCTAGTTAAAGCACTCGTGTATTTGCACGCATGTTGTTCACGGTGGCACCCGATCACAAGCACCGGGGAGATCGGACATGTACTGGACAGTGTGTGGTGAGAATGTCGTCGTCACAGCCTGGAGGGCTGGCGCCTCTGGGAGGAAGGGGGTCTTTGCCCGGGACACAGGACTTTTCAGAGCTAAAACCAGGACACTCGCTGGGCACAGCAAGGGGGCTGGTGACCTTACGCGCAAATTGGGATGGTTAGGTAATCATAGCTGTTTCCTAGGAGCTTGAAAAACATTGAGGTAGTTTGTGACAAAGGAATAATTAGGTACCATTACCTGTTTTATAGCCTTTCTCTCTCTCTCTCTCTCTCTCTCTCTCTCTCTCACACACACACACACACACACACACACACACACACACACACGAATAGCTATAGACTTCCCCTCACGTCCCAGTTTAATAGATGGGAGGCGTTTGGTGTAGGTTATTCCAAAATTCATTCTTCCCTAGGATGGTGGCTAAGGTTTTCAAAATGTGTTTCCATTTCTGCGGATTCCAAAGTATTATCTTCCAAGAAATACAGACAGGAAGGAAGAAAAGGTATGCTTGGAATTCACGCTTCCCCCACCCCCAAACCCAGTACGGCCTCTCCTGCCAGGCTCACAGTGCCGTAAGGGACACCAGGGACGGGGAGGCTCGGACGTGGATGGGTCAGGATCCTCCATCAGCCCCCCCCCGCCCCATTTCATTCGGCTGTTTCTCGTCATCACTTCCGCCCTCACGTGTTTGTAACTGACACCTGTATTGGGGGGAAGCTCTGAGGGACAGCGTGCCTTCACGTTTGTCCCCACTTCTTGGCTCACACCTGATGCGGCACTGGGTGGCCAACCCCATCCAGTGGGTGATCGGTTCGCGAGTGAGGGGAGCTCCCTGCACGCCCCCCCCCCCCACTCCCAGGGTCCAAGAACGCTGGGCGTCATCAGGAACACACGCCGACCCAGCAGTGACGAGTCTCCTTTTGTTAGCGTTTTATTCACAATCCCTGTGGCCTTCCTGTAGGAGAGGGCTCTATCCAGAATCGTATTGCTCCAGATCAGACATTTGGACAAACCTGACCCCAGGTCTGTGTGAGGCGTGAGTCCTCTCTCCCGCACGGGCATTCTGAATGTGCGAAGAGAAATTTTTCAGCCACAGGAATTCACATTTTTGTTGGCAAGAAAAACCACGTAGGCGATAAAAACAAAAATGCTGCCTAGAAGCACCAGATCACCCCGAAAGGCGTCCGCTGTGGGGAGATGTGGCCCATGGAAGGCGGCTGATGCCACCGCTGGGTGTCAGAGCAAACACCGGGCCTTGGCAATCCGGACAGGGACCACTGAATGCCGTCCTCGGGCTGGAGGCAGACTCACGCAGCACCCTGGACGTCAGCGCCGGGCACGGCCGAAGCCGTCTCTGGGGGTGGCTGGGTCTCAGTCCCCTGCATGCGGCCTCGCCTTCCCCGTCACAGTATGCTGGGGCGCGCCGGGGCTGGAGGCCGGCTTGGATTTGGGGGCCTGTTTCAGCTTCACAGCCATCTCGGGGGCCCTGCAGACAAGCAGAGCGGGGTGAGTGCAGCACCCCTTGGGCCCCAGCCCGGTGTCCCCCGGCCCAGAATGCTGTGCGGACAAGCCCCGCAGTGGCCAAAGCTTGGCAGAGGGCCGGCTGCTCTCTGCACACAGGCTCACCAGGTGCGGGTGGGGCTCTGCCCAGTGGGGACAGCCCTCAAGGTGGGGTCAAGGGCCCCTCGGGGCAGGCTCCAGCAGGCCAAGGCAGTGCCGGTCCCCCTTGTCCCCCAGCAGGACACAATGATCCGCAGGCAGGCAGGACACACGTCCCAGCACATGTGTCCAGCAACATCCCAGGGCTAATTCCCTCTTAACATCCGGGCAAGGAAGGTGTTTGACAGCTGGGCTGTCACGGGAGCTGGTCCCGCGTCGTTTGGGTCACAGGAAGTCAGCAGGCTTTCCTGGGATGGAGATGTCCACAGCACCAGCCTCCTCGGAGATTCTGAACGGCGGAGGAGCAGGGCACACGCGGGGGGACCCACGTGGGGGAGGGAGGCCCCCGAGGGAGGCCGACTCACTTGCACAGGCCGTCCACGGCCTGCTGGGTGGCTAGTGTCCTCTTGTCCTGCGGTCCGTACACGAGGGTTTGGATCTGGAGGCACTGTGGAGCAAACAGCGAATAGTGACCGTGAGGCTATGAAAATGTCGCTGCGAGCCTCCTGCGGGAACACGAGGCCCCCCGCGAGGGAGGACGAACACTCCGTTCCCAGACCTGAGCGCTGGGACAGCGTCAGAGCATTCTCGCCGTTCCTCCCAGGGACGGGGTGACCCGCCTTGTGGGTGCTCTGAGGAAGGGCAGGAACAAACACGCAGTCTTAGCACTATTCATCAGAACTCTCTGTGACCACCTGTGTGCAAAAGTTTGTTTAAAAGTAACACTTTAAAAAAAAAATCAAAGCAAGGATTTATAAGAGATGCGCAGACTAGATAAATCCACAGAGACAGGAAGTAGCATGGTGGCTGCCAGGGGCTGGAGGGAGGGGGTGAAGTCATCCTTTCCAACAATCAAACCCGGCGAGGGGTGGGCCCTGTCTCCCGCCGGCCCGCTGGGCCCCCTCTAGGCCCTTCCCTTCCTGGTAGTAATAGATTCGTGTTCTTAAAGGCCCCTTGTCCTCAATCAGGAGATTGGCTCAAGCTTCCAGCTGGAGTGACCAAAGATGCTCAAGGATGTCGCCAGGACAGAGAAACACCCTCGAGCCCTCCCTGAGCCCTTCTGTGATGACGGTGCC
The DNA here is from genome assembly GCA_004027375.1 of Macroglossus sobrinus. Classification (NCBI taxonomy): domain Eukaryota; kingdom Metazoa; phylum Chordata; class Mammalia; order Chiroptera; family Pteropodidae; genus Macroglossus; species Macroglossus sobrinus. The sequence continues at coordinate 8,076 of PVKZ01005012.1, read as the reverse complement.
CAGGGAGGCCACAGCAGCCACCAAGACAGGAAGAAGTCACTCATTCAGCCACTGAAATAGTCTCTGAGATAGGCCTTTCTTAAAAAGCAAAATAACCCATTACAGACTTTTGCCAGGAAACGTCTTATATAGCTGTAGATTTCGCTGAGACACGTACATTGAATTTTTCAATGCTCTGCTGCTCTAAGCTAAATTTGTGGAAGCATTTTTTGCGTGAAACAGGTACTTAGATTCCTTTGTGAAAAACACAGACTTTGACAGAGACAGAGTCGATAAGTGCTCACTGAACCTCCTGGGAGCCAGGCGGTGTCAACATTTCTGCCGAGCCCAGCAAACAGCCAGCGGAACGTTCTCTGCTGTCCTGAAGGCATTCTGTGCTTTCCAGAATCTTCTAAGGAGGCCAGTGCACCCCTGTTTGAGATCAGCCTGCAAAGGCTCTTTCTCACTTTTCTTTTCGTGGACAAAACGTGGAGTGCTGAGTATCGCGATGGCTCTGAGAAAACCATCACACAGCTGTCATTCTCTCTGATATGGTGTGCGGGGTTGGGAGAAGCCATGTATGTTTCTATTATTCCTTAATACCAAGCAGGGGGATTTCTGCAGGAAGACAAGAGGGAACACCTGCCTGCGAGCGGACCCCAAACTTGTCTGACCCCTGTCTCACTCCCTTTTATGGCCCAGGGCCTTGCACAGTCCCCAGCACGTAAGTGGAGGCCATATTTGCTAAATGAATGAATGAATGAATAAGTGAACAAACAGATGCATTGAGGAATTGGACCCCAGGCCTCCCGTGATGCGTCAGCTGACTCAGCCTCTGGGAAGGAGGCGCCGCTGTGGGCGCCACCATCGTCCTCCGGGCAAGGTCACACTAGTAGACAGAATGCTCACCGCGTGGCCCTTCCTCTTAGGAGTCGCTTATAAAGCCTGGTAGTTAAGACACATTCTTAAGCATTTGAATCAAACTTTAAAAGGTGTTTTCGACACGAGTTTTGAAAGCTCCGTTTCGACGGGGCCCAGGAGACGAAGAGGCTGAGGCAGGCACCATCCTCCCGCCATCTGCCAGCTGTGGCCCGTCCCTCTGCCCCGGAGCTCACACCCTTCCCTGTGGACAGAGGCCGGCTTGGTGGCGGCTGTGGCGTGAGGGTCACCTGACTCAGTATCTTCTGGGGTTAGAAAAGCACAGCGGTTAAATACTCTTAAGGAAGCGTATTCTCTGGTTTGGTACAGGGGGTCTCTGACAATCGGCAGAATCCATCATTAATCAGGGCCATCGTCACAGCAGGACCTCTGCAGAAGTGGACGGCGGTGCCTTCGCCCTCCCCTCCTGCCTCGCCCTCCAGCCTGAAGTCCTGGAACCGCCCCCTAATTTCTCTGGGGGGATCTCAGACAAGGAAAGTGCTGATGGAGCACATCCTACTTATTAACGGAGACGACTTCAGCGGTGCTGGAACTAGAGAGCCGTGTCGGCGGCCAGGCCGCAGGTCTCCGTAATGGAGAGTTGAGACAGGCACCCTTCACGCCGGGTAAGGGCCCTGGCCACGCCCGCCATGCTACTGCGTGTGTTTTATCTCCAAACGGAGCAGAATGGAAGTTAAGGGTTTGGGTTTGGTCAGTCACGTTACTTAGAGGTTCCCAGGTTGTCTTCATTTTAAAACTAATTAATGTTACGAAAACACAACACGACAGAACTTATCAAATACGTTTAAAGCAATAATGAGCAAATTCGTAGCCTAAGACACTTAAATCAATAAAAATGAGAACAAATAAAATTGTAAACGCAAAAAGATATAGCAAAAATCTCTGATGAAGTAAAATAAAATAAGTAAGTCACAAGGAAAAAAATAATAAAGATAACATCAGAAATTAATGAAATTGAGAATAGGAAGACAAGTGACTCATGGAATTAAATCTTGGTCCTCTAAAAAAATGAACAAAACAGAGAAACCACTAACTAATTCAGTCAGTAAAAAAGTGGGAAAATCCAAATATAAAACTAAGCAATAACAGTTGGAAAAATCACTATTCAAAAAGTAGAAATTAAAAAGATTCTTGTGACTACTTTGCACATCTTTATACAAATCAGTCTGAAGTATAAACAAAACAGTTACCTAGAAAAATACAGTTGACTGAAATGACCCCAATAGAGGTCATTTCACTAATTTAACACAAACTAATTTTTTTTTTTTGTAGGAGAAATAGAGAAAATTGTCAAGGGATTTCCCCATCAAAAAGCCTAAGGAGTTTCATAGGACATGCAACCCTTCAAAGCTCGATAGTTTTCAAGCTACACAAATTCCTTCCGTGCATAGAAAATAAAAATAAACTTCCAAATTATTTCTATGAAGCAAACACAACATTGACACTTAAACGAATAGTATTTACAAATACTGGTACAAAACTCCTGAAAGAAATATCAGCAGACAGAATCAACCTCACATTAAGAAGATAATATCAATATAATAACTAAGGGGATTTATTCCAGAAATGCAAATTTGGTTCGATACTACAATAAATAATACACCATATTAAGTGATCTAAGAAGAATCACCTAATTATCTCCACTAAAGCTGAGAAAAAAAAAAAAAAAACCTTTGAGAAAATCCAACACTTAGCTCTAATAAAAAAACATTCATGAAAATAGAAAAGAACTGATACTTCTTTAATATGATAAAATAGATCCAAATTAGCCCTAAAGTCAGCATCTCCTAAAAGGCAGAATTGCTAGAGGCATTTCCACGAGGATTAGGAACAAGACAAGAATGCTTTTATCCCTACCGCACTGGAGGTATGAACCAATGCAATTAAACAAGAGAAGTCAATTAGAGCCAAAAGAATCGAATAACAAAAAGTAAAACTATTTGCAGATAATGTAATAGGATATCTGGAAAACTCAAGAGTATCAGAAGTCAAATTAACTCAAGCAAGAAAAGAATTAAGCACAGTAGCAGAATACAGAATAACAGAGAAAGCAATAGTCTTCACATATACAGAAGTAACCGGTCAATATAATAGTAGATAGGACTCCATTTATACTGGTATTAAAGGAGATAAGGTGCTTAGAAATCAGCCTAATAAAAAATGTGTCAAACCTGTAAAAGATACACTTTAAAATGTGCCTAAATAATACAGAAGTAACATCAACAAATACAAAGATATCCCTTGGGTAAAATGACCCACATCAAACAATAAAGAACTGGCATTTGAATAAACAAAGATCCGTAGAATAGGAGAGAAATCCAGAAATGACTCAAATACATGTGGAAATGCAGTATATGAAGGTGTTACCCCAAATCACGTGAGCGTGGTAGGCTCTTTAGTCAAGAGGTGCTGGAAAATGGGGTACCTGCTTAGAAGGAAGATCACATTAACTCCACACCTCACAGCATCCACACAAACAAACACCAAGTCAAAAAAGAGATAAATATATAAGTACTAGAAGGTCACCCAGAATCTCTCTCCAAACTGGCGTACGGAAAGAGTACGATAAAATAAAAGATTGATCAATTACCCTGCGTCAAAGTTAAACGTCATTTGCGTGATGTGTATACAGAACAATTGATAATGCTTGTAGAAGAGGATGACTATATCTTTTACCCAAAGAGGGTTCATTTAGATCAACCGCTAAAGTGACGTCATGTTATGTCAAAAAGGCTCGTTTGACAAGAGGATGGCGGCAGGGAGGAGAGTGGCCCGTGAGGCGGGCCCGTGAGTCTCGCCCCGTCCACACTTACCTTCCTCAGTTTCTTCTGCGCCCCGCTGTGGTTCCCCTGCGCCAGGTCAGCCCTGCTCAGGAGGCGGTACGTCTCCGCCACCTCAGTACTGAGGTCACCAAACACCGCCACTTTGGCTCGCAAGGACTCTCTCAGGATGGAGGTCGCTCTCTGTGAAAGGGACAGAAAGAAGGCTGTCTGGTTAGAAAGGTCAAAGGCTGATAAAAATCAGTGCCGCTTAAGAAAACGATGTGACTCGTGTGGATTTTCACTTTTTAGGGGACTGGATTTGGGGAGCACGTCTCGGGAGCTGAGCCTACTTTCCTCTGGTTGAACAGGAGACAGGAGTCTGTGGGGGAGGGGAAAGGTGTGAACTGTGAAGAGAGAATGCATCAAGGACACCTGGAGGAAAGCTACCTCAATGCCATGCGTAAGAAACTAGAGATAGATGCACGTGAACTTGAGTGGCACGTCGAGATGGCAATGGACGAGATGTCCCACGGGTTTGGAGGAAACAGACCGTGTCAGTCTGTGAGAGTTGGAAGAGATCAATGAAGAGGTGAAAAGAATAATAAAACAGATGGGCTGAGAAGAGGGCGTGGGAAACCGGGGGAGCGAGGGAGGTGAGGCGGAGTCCCAGGCCGGGCTGGTGGCGGAGGGCCTTGGTGCCACGCCCAAGAGTTCCGATGTCCTCACCAGAAAAAAAGTCAGAGAAGGCTCCTGAGTGGCACAGCTAGAAGACAAAGCCACCCAGGCTAGAGCCACCTTACTTACATTTCACCTTAAAAGGCGTTTTCCTCCCCAGGGATCACGTGCGTGCGGGTACAGGGCACTAGCTCGTGCACAGGCTGTGACCTCATTTGGAGTGGTCCGAGCACAGCCCCTTGGGACAGTCTCTGGGACTGCCCTCGGGCCCAGCCCTTGCTGGCCGACCTACAGTGAGCGGTCTGCGCCCAGGGTGAGAACAGGGCCACGTCTGGGCCATGCCAGGAGAAGGGCGCCAGGCAGGGGGATGAGCAGGGCCAACCCCAGCCATGTCCCGCCCTCCGGGCACATGCTCTGGCACAAGCCACACCCCTTCTCAAATGAGGTGGCGATAAGCAGGCTCTGTCCACTGGCTTCTCGAGGCTTCCAGTCCTTCGGATGCCGTGTGGGTGACCACAACGTGACATTCTCATAGTCCCAAGGGTTAGTATCTGGGAGCGACCCGAGAGTGGCCACGTGGCCTTTTCACCCATGTCCCCGTGGAGCCTGTCACGTGCCTGGCACATAGCAGATGCCCACCGGATGCCCGCAGAGCGAAGGTGTACCTACCCAGTCAGCCGTGGTCCCGCGTCACTCACCTCCTCCTGCCCAGCGACTTGCAGAAAATGGCAATATTCATCCTGGATGGACAGCAGCTTGGCTTTCCCCATCCCCTCGGCATCCCTGAGGCCAGCCATGCTCTCTTGAAAGTACTGCTCAGCCACATCTGAAGGAAACGCATCGTCATGCCAACTCTGGAAACCACTCCGAGATTTGAAATGGAAACAGAATACATGTGCTTTCAGTGGTGGCGCGCTGTGTGAGAACGCTCAGCGTTGGGAAAAGAGGGCACAGTTAGGGGGACCGTCTTTTGCCCATTCGTCACCTGTTTGATCAGAGAAGATTTAGGTCTCAGGAGGGTACGCTAATGTACCTGCCTCGGCTCCCCCAGTGAGACAGTAAAGCAAAGCTAACGTGAACCATCACCCAGAACTTAAGACAGGTATTTGTTTGGGTTGATCCAGCCCCTCTCTCTCCACGGGGGCCTGTCCACTGCCAGACCGGCGCGTGGATTTCTGGAGTGTCGCTTGAAATTTTCTCTTGGAAGGAGAGAATTCTACTGCACACCGAGTATTTACGTCCCTGCCATTTGTAGCGGGCTCACGGGAGAGAACATTACAGACTGAATGCTTAAGCCATTCGCTGGCTGCCTTGATGACCTGACGGCCGCAAATGTGGGCGTGATGTGGCATTTGTTCTGTCGACTCTAAAAGCATTACGGAGATGGACCTTCCCTGCCAAAAAATCAGTGAGGACATTTGGGGGCGAGGGACGCGTGCGATGTTTTCATTGGGCATTCACCCTTCTTTTAAAGTGAGTAGCTGTCCGGGTCTCAGCCTGGTCCCCCGGAGAAGTGCTGCCACTGAAGACCCCACATGTAGGTGACACGGGAAGGGTCTGGGGCTGGGCGGGCGGGGGCTGGCTTCGAGACCCAGGCCTTGAGCAGGAGAAGTGGTCCGTGCTCTGATAAGGGAGGAGGCCGACAGGGACGGGGAGCGCTTCCTCGTCCCAGACCCGGTGGACACGGCTCGCTCGACTCCTTTCTAGCTCCTCTCCTGTCATCGTCTCCCACCTTCTAATATTCCTTTCCCTGCTGGTCACATGCTGACTAACTGCCCCCCCCCCGACAAAGCACCCCATTGTAGCTGGCCCCCTTCACCCTGATCGCCACATGCTCCTTCCCCTTGGTGGAGCTGATCTCACGGGGATGCTGGGAGAAAGAGCGCTGTGCTGCCTAATTCAGACTAGTGTGTAAATGACTGACAACCTCTGACTCAGGGGGACCCTTCACGTGGCCCAAAGGGGATGCTCGTTAGCACGCATGGAACTCGGGAAGAGGGATGGAAGCGAGGAAAGAAGGGAGGACGGGGAGGGGGCCGGTTCCCCAACGGCTTTCATCATGCACCAGCCGAGCACGTGCTGGACACCACGCTGGGACCCTGGTACTGCAGGGCAGCCTGGGGACGAGGAAGGTGGGTGCCTGTGAGACCACGGCCGTCTCCACCCAGGACACGGGGAAGCTCCCTGACTGCGGGACCCTGACTTTTTCCCTCCCCTCTCTCCCACCCCCCAAACTGACGTTCTGACCTACGAGCCACGTGACTGGTCTCTGAGAGGGGAGCAGAGGCGTCCGAATCGCCACCGCTGAGGAGGGACTCCCTGACACGTGGTTTGTTCTCCTGGGATCCCCAGAGAGCGGAAGTGGGGGGTTGGGGGGAGCGGGGGGCGGGGTCATAGCGGGCGGGAGGGACGCCACCTCCCCGCGAGGACCCCGAGCCCTGCAGCTGGGTGTGGCAGGTTCAGCGCTCACTGGCGCACACGGCAGGCCCTGACTTTAAAAGCCTCTTCTGGAACCCTCTGTAACCCGAGGCAGCTGGCTAGGGCAGGAGATGAGGTCATCTCCTAAAGCACAGGAGCCTGACCCAGCTCCGAATCTGAGCCCTCAGGGCACAGGTGTTCCAAGGCCATTCATCATTCAACTTCCCCCGCTTTCCCTCCAACTGAACGTCCGCAAGGTGGAGCGAGGGAGGGGCTGCGGGAGGGGGAGGGCAGGGCACAGGGCAGGCGGCTGCAGGTCTGAGGGGCCCCCACTCTCTGCGCCATCGGCATGTGCCCACACAGGCAGAAGAAGCAAGATGGAGAGGGATGCAGGGTGACGAGGGGCACACTGGGGGTCGGGAGGCTCTGAATGACAGCAGAGTCCGGGAACTCTGGGCTCGTGCTCTTGGGGCCATCCTGGGCTCGAGCCGGAGCACGGAGACGGCTGTCACTGAGAGGGGGGCCTGCACGTACAGTGCGACGGTGATCTTTAGTGACCGTCTGGGGACCGGTCTGTCCGCCACACTAACTGCAGGGGACGTGGAGGTGGAGGGTCTCTAAGCCCAGCCTGGCATGAACTCAGCGGGGCGCTGTCCCCCAGCACACGAACAGCCTGGGCCCGTCCGGGGCCTGCTGGGGACCGCTGCAGTGGCTCTGCAGACGGCTGCCCGCCGGGCTAGGGACCGACGAGGCCGGACAGGCCCCCTCCTCACGCCCTCAGTGCCCCACACTGGGGACCCTCTTCAGGGAGATCGCTTTCACAGGGCCTGGACATGGCTCCCGGGGGTGGCGGGCCTGCTGCTCACCGGCCCCGAGGTCCAGAGAAGCCCCTGGCATCAGGGGAGTGAGGGGACCAAGATGGAGCGTGGGAGAGAGGACGGGGGGGCCTGCTCAGCGGTCCCGGGCCCATCAGGGGCTCGGCGGCTGCGGGGACCCTGCCCGCTTCAAGCATCCTCACCGCCAGGAAGCTGGCGGGACCCCAGCCCCACCCAGCACCACTCAGAGTCCCACTGGGGGACACGGGGTAGTGGTCAGGGGTCCCACAGCCTCAGGCCCAGCGCCCCAGCTGCTTGTCCTGGCCAAGTGGATGTTCCCATCAGCTGCCCTAAGAATCCACTCTGAAGCTGTCGGGGTGTCAACGGCAGGCTTCCCCGGGAAACACTGGGCACACATCGCGAGCCAGCCCCAAAGCGAAAAGCTGGCGCTCGTGACAGTGGTGGTGAGCGCACACACGCGGGGAGGG